>JAHKKF010516363.1:0-26114 GCA_019740295.1 Labeo calbasu | reverse complement strand
TATATATATATATATATATATATATATATATATATATATATATATATATAGAGAGAGAGAGAGAGAGAGAGAGAGAGAGAGAGAGAGACTACTGATATTTTATATATTGTGGGTTTCAATAGATAAGAGAAAGATCTTATGAAACATCCAAGATGCTTTTTAAATTTTTGCTTGTGGGACAGCAGTTTGCAACAATTCTGTAGAATGGTGCATGTACTCTTGTAACCAATGAAGTTGTCTCTCTCTACATGAGTGGTTTTCAGTCTTTTTGCTTCAAAGTTCCCCCGTATTGTGTTAGATATGCATTTTTTTTAATTGTACTTATGACCATGCTACTTGCAAACTTTAAAGGAAATTGAGAGTGTTCAAGTTTACTTGTGATTCTATGAATCTCATTTTTCACAGAAATACAAACTCCATTTACATCTTTTGTTTTTTGGCATTTTATTAAGTCTTCTGTTTGAGATCCACAAAGAAATCAAAACATTTGGACTTATTTTAACGTTTTTATTTTGTCTTCAATCCTCTTTTTACTCCTGCAAGAAAGAAAAAGTACAGTTGAAACCAGCAAGTAAAATAAATAAAAATTAATTCCAAAACATAAAAGGATTTAATACTTACAGATGGGCATTCAACTTTGCCAGCATTGATGTCATCAATGACATCATGGGGAGGGCGACCATCAATGGTGCAGCCCACAGACTGAGCTGTGCCAAGAATCTCCTTAATGGTACCTAAGAGACAAAGGACAAGTTCAATTTGTACCGTCGTCCAAATCAAAACTCATTCATACATTGTTATAATACGTGTTCCATACTTTTTGGCACAGGATTACCCACTGAGTTGAGTATTCCTGCTTCCTAAAGCTGGGTTATTATTAGCCTCCTCTGGACAGTACACAGTCCTCTTTGACAGACTAGCACAGTGGCGGGAGGCTGATTGATAAATATTGCTCCCAGACGCAGAAATTCTTAAATACATACCACTAAGTTCCCTGGCAATGGATCGTGGCCTCATGACACGAGCAATGCCGACGATCTCATCGAAAGTAACGCTTCCAGAGTGCTTAACTATAAGAGAAAAGGGAGACAGGATACAAACGTCAGGACATATAGAATACGGTAGTCACAAATACAAATGTACATTACGTTCCATAAGTCTGGGTTTGGTGACATTAAAATGTTAAGCACAAATCATTCAAATCAGATTTTGCTGTTAGCTCTTTGGAGAAAGAAAATAAATAAATATTATATGTATATATAAAATAATGCATTCTGGCGGAATTAAATCTTACTGGGAAAAAAAAAAAAAAAAAAAAAAAACACACACACCACAAACCCACATACAACACAAGTTTGACAGCCCAGTTTCCTAGTGCTGGGTCACTATAAGCCTTCCATTGGCATTACAGAGTCACTTTTACAGACAAGGACAGTGGGAAAATATTGGGGTAAACAGCTACTTACTGTTCTTGACCTTCTTTCTGTCACGGGGAGGTTCCTTCAGCGCCTTGATGATGAGGGCAGAGGCTGATGGCACCACTTCAATCTGGAGCAACAACAAAACCCGTAAGCATCTAGATGACCGCAAAACCCAAAATAGAGGGTGAAACATTTCAAGGACTCACCGCTGCTTGTCTGTTCTGGATGGTCAGCTTCACAGTGATTCGCAGGCCCTTCCAGTCACTGGTGGCCTTTGCGATGTCATCACCCACCTTTTTAGGGGACTGAGGGAAAGAACGGAGAACGAAAAGATGAGCATACAGCATGGAAGAGAGCCAGCATGCTGTGATGCAGTCTGTTTGTTCCAAGCCTTTCGGCACAGAGTTGTCCATTAGGTTGGGGCACCCCTGTTTCCTAAAGCTGGGTCACTATAAGCCTCCACTGGACTGTTCAAAGTCACTTTTAAAGACTAGGACTGTGGCAGGAGGCTAATTTATGATATAGAGGATAGGACCAAACAAGACTGGCTAGGATCAAATCAAGATGGCTGTACTTACAAGACCCAAAGGTCCAATTTTGGGGGCCAGCGAGGAAGTGGCACCAACCTCTCCACCTGTGCATCTCATGAACACTGAAAGAGAAAAGAGTTAGTGTGATTTTTTTATTTTTTTACTAGAATTACTTTTTGGAGAATTTCTAGATGTGGTCATGGGTGGAAAAATCCTAAATAAACCAAAACACTTGATCCAGGATTGAGTATCATTCACTGAAGCTGACCTTAATGCAAGGTTTAGGCAGGTGTGTTGAGGCTAGTTGGAACTAAACTTTTGCACACTGGCCACTTTTTGTGCAAAAACACTTCCAACTATATACACTACCAGTCAAACATTTTTGAAGTTCAACAGTGAGAGATTTTTTTTTTTTTTTAAAGCAGTCTCTTTTTTGCCAACAAAGCTTGCATTTATTTGATCCAAATTACAGCAAAAATGTATATTATACTGCATTATTATTATTATTATTACTACATTATATTATATATTATATTTAAAGTAACTTTCATTTGAACACATTTTAAAATGAACAAATTTCTGTGATTTCAAAGCTGAATTTTAGCATCATTACACCAGTCACCGGGTCCTTCAGAAATCATTCTAATATTCTGATTTGCTGCTCAACAGACATTATTATTATTCTGAAAACAGTGGAGTAGATTTTTTCAGGCCTATTTGATGAATAGTTCAGAAGAAAAGCATATATCTGGAAAAAGAAGTCTTTTGTAACATTATAAATGCATTTATCATCACTTTTGACCAATTTAAAAGCATCCTTGCTAAATAAAAGTTTTGTGTTTTTTTTTAATAATAATAATAATAATAATAATAATAATAATAATAATAATAATAATAATAATAATAATATACTGACTGAAAATTTAGCTTTGATCACAATAATAAATGACAATTTATATAAAACACATTCAAAACCGACATAGAAAACCGTCATTTTAAATGGTAAAAATTCACAGCATTACTGCTTTTGCCGTTTTGGATCAAATGAACGCAGGCTTGGTGAACCATTAGAAAAATTAAAAAAAAAAAAAAGAAAAAAAAAAGCCGTGCCGCTTACGGTACAGCCGAAAAAACAAACAAAACATGTTAAACAGAGTAGGATGCTACAGCTCCGTGATGTTCACGTGCTAGACGGAGTTACCGCAACACGTGGACGCTCACAATCTTTCTATCCGGAGTGCTTTGACACTACAGCAAGAAATTGGTATTTTATAACGTATATTCATCCTAATCGAATCGCCCAAAACACACGGGGAAGCTGCAGCTAGTATTCCTAAAGATAGCAGTTAAATTTCACGCCTCTAGGTTAAACTACAAATATTGCTTTTCTTTTATCTTGCATGTACACATATTCCGTTCAAAATAGTTCAAATAAACTATACCGTTAAGTAACCTTTTGTAGTTTTACCTTTCTACTCATTTTTAGCTCCAGCACGCGAGAGGCCAAGGCGCAGACATGGCCGCTCAGACATAATCAAAAATCCGTCAAACGGTTACCATATTCCACAGACATACCAATTTTAATCTCGTTGGGGTCGAATTTAGGAGGCATGTTGTATCAGACGATGTTGAGCTCAGTTCGATTTGAATTGGTGAGGGTGTCGGATGAACCCGGATTCGGGACGACCGAAAAGTGTTGCACCTTCACCACAAAGTGAAAATGGAAAAGGCCGATAAGCTGTGGCGCCACCAATATAAAGGCTACGAAATATCGCGAGAACTGAGCAACCTTTCACACTGCGGCGAGGCATTACGTCATTCACAACATCCGAGAAGTTGTTCCTTGTGTGTATGTGTGTGTGCTGCCAGAGAGGGAGTATACTAGGTAAAACGGACAATAAATTGATATTGAAATATTTGAAGGAGCCCATGTTTTGATAAAATAATTGAGCTAATTTAGCGGTTAATCGCGTATATTCGTCTTCTCGTGTAAGGTATGTACATATCGTGCTTTATTTGGCTTCAAAACCAGGTTTCGGTATCCATGGAAGTCTAATGAAAAACAAGGGGCATTTGTATAATAGTCCTATGAATATCGAGTGATTATAATTTGTAATGTAAGTGTTTATTTGTTTGTTTCTTATCGTACTTGACTTTGTTCACACTGTCTTACTCTGTTTCTGTTTCATTGGTAACGTCAACAGCACAGTCAGTCAAGTGTTACACAAACATCCAGTGGCTTTTGTGGATGTTGTGGGTTTTTGACTAGACAAACAAGATCTTACTTGACTCAGGATGTTTCTGTTCTCCAAAAAGAAGAAACCTAGTGAGGATTCTGTAAAACGTCTGGAGTACCAACTGTGCTTGGTGAGTTTAGCGTAACTGTCAGTTTTGTTTTTAGCAACATCCTGTTGTTACAGTGCACTGCTTTATATCTTAACACACGTGCCTATGTTTGTGCAGGCCAAAGAAGCAGGTGCTGATGATATTCTGGACATTTCTGCCTGTGAGCTTACAGAGGTGAATTATAGAAGCCCTAATATCATTATTTACATATTGGTGAAGTGTTCATCTAAGAATAAGACATAGAATGAATCATTGCTAGATATCTGAGCTTCCATCTATATCACAGCAGTTCACAATGCTTGTGTGCAGGTTCCCTCTAGTGCCTTCTCCGTATGTAAAGTCCTCCAAAAGAAAGTGAGTCTGTTTACTGCAGTGTTTTTCTCTGAACTTTTGGTGGTCAGAGGGAATAGGTCTTTCACGGCAGTTTCAACTTTAATTGCAGGTGTTAATTCTTCATGGAAATGACCTGAGGTCACTTGTTCCTAAAAGTTGCTGCATTGGTGCCTTAGCAACTCTAAAGGTGAGAGAAATTGTTGGAGACAACATTGACAAGCAAATAACTGCCGTACACTTCTGTCCAGTAACGTCATCTCTGCGTGTCCATTCTTAAGGTGTTAGATCTGCATGAAAATAAGCTCACATCACTTCCTGATGACATTGGGCAGCTTTCGTCCTTGCAGGTATATTTGTTGTATATGAACAAAGCTGATGTGAATTGTTGTTTCTTGTGGTATTTGAAAACAGAATACTGTTGTTTGTGCTTATTCATAAAAGACTTGTTGACATAATTACTGTATATAACAGTGTAGTGCAAGGTAGGTATTATGTTAGATGCTTAGAGTCAGATTTATTTACTTGTTTATTAATTAGTATTTTTTATTTAGCAAGGATGAATTCAGTTAATCAAAAGTGAAAGTAAAGATTTCTAGTAAAAAAGCAATACATTTTTTTTTATTCGTAAAAGAATCCTAAAAAATGTAATAGTACTCTGAAGATGGAGTCTCTAAAAAAAGGTTAAAAATGTCAACTTTGCCATCTTAGGCATAAATTATTTTAAAAATATATATTAGTTTTATAGTATTTCACAATGTTGCTGTTTTATTGTGTTTTATTAAATACAGCTTTGATGAATATAAGAGACTTCTATCAATATTATATTGATAATTATATTGATAATTAGTATCCTTCATGTTTATTGCTTACATACAACTTTGATTTCTTCTGTAAGGTGCTGAATGTAGAGAAGAATCACATAAAACAGCTCCCGAACTCTATAGGGGATCTACGGCATCTACAGACACTTAATGTGAAAGGTTTGTTTTTTTGGTTTTTTTTTTTGCACACAAAAAAGTATATCATGTAAAGATGTTTGTGTCTTTCTTTCTTCAGTTAAAAATAAATTAAGGTTTTTGAGGAAAACATTCCAGGATTTTTTCAATGGTGGCCAACAGGTTGAAAGTCCAAATTGCAGTTTCAGTGCAGCTTCAAAGGGCTCTAAACGATCCCAGCAGAGAAATAAGGGTCTTAGCTAGCGAAACGATTAGTCATTTTCTAAAAAAAATAAATCGATATACGTTTCAACAAACAAATGCTTGTCTTGCACTAGCTCGACCTCACGCATTACATAGTCACATTGGAAAGGTCATGCGTGACGTAGGCGGAAGCGTTGACCCAGTGTTTACAAAGCAAAGAAAGTCAAACACCCTTTACAAAAAAAAGATAAAGCAATATTGTCAAACGATTTTGAGGTTGGAGGAGAAAATGAAAGTTTTAACTTTTTGAACCTAAGTACGAAGACGAAGAACTAATCTTTCCAGTGTGTACTCAATGTGAGTGCAAGACAAACATTTGTAGTTAAAAAGTACATACACTTTAATTTATTTTATTATTTTTTTTAGAAAATGACAGATCGTTTCTCTAGATAAAACCCATATTCCTCGGCTGCGATTGTGTAGAGCCCTTTGAAGCTGCATTGAAACTGCAGTTTGGACCTTCAACCCTATTGGCCACCATTAAAGTCCACTATATGGGGAAAAATCCTGGAATGTTTTCCTCATAAAACCTTAATTTCTTTTTGACTGAACAAAGAAAGACATGAACATCTTGGATGACATACGGGTGAGTAAATTATCATGAGATTTCTATCCAGGAAATGAACTATGATGGTCATTCGAATTTTCTTTTAAAGAGTTTATTTTAAGCCTTTTAAGCACTATTTTACATCAGATTAAACAGTGAAAAAGCCTAAACCATTACAATTAACTAAATGTTTTGATGGATATAGGAAACAGCCTTACTGTGATTCCTGTGTCTGTGGGACGCATGAGCAGCCTGCGTACACTGGACATAAGTGAGAACAGCATTAGAGAATTACCCAAAGAACTGGCCAATGTTCGCACATTAGAAGTGAGTATTTTAATCTTAATCCTGTTTAAGATAAAGATGTTTGAGCGTATTTGTACAATCTCAAATGGCAATGTGACCACTGCAAAGACATTCTCATGTTTGTATGTGTGTATGTGGTGTGGCAGAGCCTGATCCTGGATGCACAGGTTATGAACTATCCACCTGCGTCAGTGTGCACGGCCGGTATAGAGGAAGTGCAGCGCTACCTCTGCTCAGGTACAGATCTGTTTTTAAAGACACTAAGCAATGCTGTACACAATATTCTTTTATTACAGTCTGATTAGATGCAAACTGGCTGGAACTTGTGTGGATGTGGTGTTTAGCCACCCTATTACATAACAGAGTGGCACATTCCACCCTGAGGTTTTGGCAGACTGGCTTTAATATAAGCTGTTTTTAGACTAACCAGAAAGTTCTGAGTTCTGAAACGTACAGGGTGTTTTTATAGTACAGTGACCTCTTATATGTCAAAAGATCAAGGGAATTTTGTTTTTTCAGTTCATGACCCCTTTAAATTGTAACCACGTGTGATGGTATAAGACCATTCTGTGCAGCTGGTTTGTTTAGTTATTTCATAATTCTTTAATTGGGTTTTAGAGATGGGTCTGGAGTATTGCCCACCATCCCAGTATCTCCTGCCTGTGCTGGAGCATGATGGAGAGAAGCAGGAGGTGGATTGTGTTGATGGTGAGGAGATAGCCTGGCAGGTCAGTCATCACGATTTATCAGCCATTTCAAACAGTGCCCAAAAATATTGTGTGCCATTTGATCTGTTGATGTGACATATTCTATCTGACACGGCAGAACAAATTCCTGGACTATGAGAAAAAAAAGGTATGTTTGATTTGTTTTTTGTTTTTTTGTTATTGTTGGATCATCCAGTGAAGTTGTATTTACATCTCATTCTCTCTGTTTCTCCACTAGGAGCAGAAACAGCTGGAAAAGCTAATCTTTGAGAAAGATCTTGAAGAGAAACAGAGAGAGCACACGCAGCTCCTCCTCCTTAACAACTCCCGCAAAGAGGATGTCTTGCAGTCTGTCAAAATGGTAAACATTTTGATTGTAGAGTAGCAAAAACAGCCTGTTTTACAACCATTTCCTCCCCTGAAAGAAGTCTCTCTGGTCAAGTAAAATATTAAAATTTTCTTCCATTTTAATATAATTTTTCAATGTTCAGATGCTTCAGAAATAATTCTAAAGTGCTCAAGAAACATTTCTTATTATTATCACTGTTGTGGAAAATGTGATGAAAAGAAAAAAAAAGCAATTATTTGAAATGTTTTGTAACATTATAAAATTGAATGTAACCTTTGCTGAAGCGAAGTATTAGTTTAAAAAAAAAAAACTTACTGAACTTTTGAATGGTAGGGTAAATTAAGCATTGTACAGTAGGTTGTAGAGTTACTACACTTATCTAGCTAATAGTTTTCATTTATTATGACCTTATTATCAGAAAGACTTGTGTCTGTGCTTTTCTGTCTCTCAGGAGCAGCAGCGGTTGGAGTTTGGTGTGTCTCAGCAGCAGAAGGCCCAGGAAACAGAGAGGCAGAAAATGCTGGATAAAGTACGTCAGGCAGAGACCAATATCATGACTCGCATCTCTGACCTCCTGCTTCATAACAAACGGTGAGGGTACAATGTGAACCATTTTTGAAATTTCTTGCTTTTTCTGTAGCTATCATTATCACTTTAATCATGCTAAGTACATTAGTATTGTGTAGTTAAAGGGTTTTCTCATTTGATTATAGCCAGGCAAAGAGCGCCGGGTTTCTGCAAGCTCTGGAGGAAGACCGGTGAGTGGAAATTATGCATGGGTCGAACGCTCTAATGGAGTATGGGCTCCTGCCATCAGTGCAGCTCTTGCTAAGTGAATTTCTTTCTATCTAATGGCGCCACGTAAGAAACACTCAGTCCAAATTTAGTGCAAGTACTGAGCGGTTTGGACAGTGCCCCTGCTGTGGTGCTGCTACAGCACACAGAGCTTTTGGCCCATTGAAATTCAACGTTTACTGTTACATTCAGGTATTTTTGGAGATGTCAGAAAGATCTGAAATGCTACTCTAAGTTGTGGTTTCTGATAAAAGACTGATATTTGTTTGTATCACAATTCTGACTTTATAACTCGCAATTGCAAGTTTATATCATACAATTCTGACTTAATTTCTCAGAATTGCGATTTGCGTTTGTATCATGCAATTCTGATAAAAAAGTCAGAACTGCGAGATGAAAAGTCACAATTACCTTTTTTATTTTTTTTATTTAGTGATGGACACAGGCTTCCTCCATAATATATAGATTTTACACACAAATAAAATGGTGAAATCTGGGAATTACATTTGATATTTAAATAGAGATACATTATTAATGTGTTGTTTTTGTTGTTGTTTTTTTTTTAGCATACGAATGGAACACCTTACTGCCATCACACAGGATGAAGCCAACTCTCTTAGGAAGAAGGAAGTGGCAAGTGAGTTTTAGAATTTATCTTTAAAATTCCATTTTTGGTTTACAGTTACTATTTCAGATATTGGGTGTTATACATTACGAGTCAAAAGTTTTTGGACAGTAAGATTTAAGTACAGCAAAAACAGTAACATTTTGAAATATTTGTACTATTTAAAATAACTGTTTTCTATTTGAATATATTTTAAAATGTAATTTATTCCTGTGATTTCAAAGCTAAGTTTTTTGCATCATTACTCCAGTCACATAATCCTTCAGAAATTATTCTAATATTCTGGTTTGCTGCTCAAAAAAACACAATATATTCAAATATAAAGCAGTTATTTTAAATAGTAAAAATGTAATAAAAATACAATATTACTGCTTTTGCTGTATTTTGGATCAAATAAATGCAGACTTGGTGAGCAGAAGAGACATCATAAAAAACATTTTACTGTCCAAAAACTTTTGACTGGTAGTGAGTTTAGTAGGTCCCAATCCCATTTCCCCTCTCTTTCCCCCTAATTGTATTATCCTGTCTACCATCTCTTTCAGTAAAAGAGTCTCAAAAGCCCAAATGAATAACGTTTAAAAGAAACTCAGCTATTTGCAGTGGTTCTGAAAAAGGCTACATGTTTACAGGTGCCATGCAGAGGATGCTGTCAGAGAGCTACTCTTTAAGGTTACTGCAGGAGGCCAGGGAAGCCAAGACACAGATTCTGGTGTCCGAGACTTGCAGGAGGTGCTTCATTTCCCACCAATACATATGGTTTTGAACTCTGTCTGGCACTTTATTTACACATTATATTAATGTCTGTCTCTGTGATCTGGCAGGATTTTTCAAATAAGTCTCACTGCGCTTGTTTGGATTTCAAAGATACATTGTCCTAACGTCTCTTTTTGTCCTTCATTTAGTTTGGACTTTATGGATAAAAAGTTTGACCAAGTGTTGTCCCTGCAGCAGCTAGACAAAAGCAAAGCCATTTGTCAGATCCTTCAAGAGGTAACTTGATTTAAATCACTAACACACAATGTACATAAATGAAAGACTAATTTGCACTCCATCCGTCCTTCCATTCACTCCACAGGCAAAATACATTACTGAACTACTGTAGATATTACAGGTGGTGCATTGTTGGTCTTGTAGGTCTAGAATGATTAACCCTAATTGTCTCTTTGTCTGCAGGAGGAAATGCAGAAGGCTGCCTTTGAGGCCCTCCAACTCCAGAAGGACAGTGTGCATGCTTATATCCGTAATCAGGTATGCTGATTAAAGTTTTCTTTAGGATATATGAGCCAATAAGACCCCACAGATACAGAGATTTAAATCATATTACTGGTTGACTGAAGGAGATTTAACAGCACTGTCATTTATTAACATATACAATACCATTCAAAAGTTTGGGGTTAATGTTTTTTTTGAAAGAAGTCTCTTATACTCACCAAAAATGCAGTACTTTCTATTTTAATGTATTTAAAAATGTCATTTATTTCTGTGATCCAGAGCCGTTACTCCAGGCTTTGGTGTCACATGATCCTTCAGAAATCATTCAGATATGCTGATTTGGTGCTCAAGAAACATTTCTTATTATCAGTATTGATAATTGTGCTGCGTCTGTATTTTTGTTGTAAAGAAAAGCATTTATTTAAAATAGAAATATTTGTATACTATTTAATATTTTGATACATTTAATGTAATTAAAAATTAAAGTAAAAAATTAAAAATTACTGACCCCAAACTTTTGAATGGTAGTATAATCATTAACAAAGCTTATATAATGATAGAGTAAATAATGTTTCAAATGGTCATTCTAGTCATTAAAAGCTTTTTTTGGTTTCAGTCAGCCCATGCTTCTCACATCCCACCTCTCATTGGATGCAGAACCCGAAAGGTGGCTGTTTTATCATGTCTCCATGGGGCCATTCACACCCCCACTGTATGCTTGTATCCATAGATTAAACTCATAGAGGCAGAGTTAATGCAGTTGACAAAGCTGGAGGTTAAGAGGAGGAATTTGGACACTGAGAACCTGCAGGTACGTTGCAGACGTAGATGATGTGGTGGTTTCCTGTCAGTCCTTCAGCATGCTGTGGAGTGTAGAGAGGAGTAATGATGACTCTGTCATTGCACATCACTTCTCTTGCTTGTTTTTACATGTCTTGTTCTCTCTTAGACTACTTAGGCATTTCATCCCATTCCTGTTTAAATATCATGCCCACACCACCTCTATGAGTTATCACAGCCTTCAGGGAGTATGGTTTTATGTGTGTACGTACTGTATTGACTGTGTGTGTGTGTGTGTGTGTGTGGTAGGAGGTGCTGGCTGATCAGAGGACTGCTTTGACTGACCTTCTGCAGCAGTTACTCAAACAGAAGGACCAAAGGGAGGAGGAGCTCAGGATGGTATTGGTGAGTGATTCTGGACCAACATCCTTGATTTCTCAAAAGAGAGACTGGAAATTGACCCTTCGCAAAGACCTACCTCATCTTAGTTGCTACATCTGACTAGCCATGATGCTTTCGCGCCACAAATCATGTTCTCACTCAAGGAAAAATGTATGGTGCAGCAAAGAGGAAACTGACAACACACCGACAGACAAGACAGAGCAGGTTACGTTTGCTATGAAGCAGTCTCTGCTTTCAAATATTGTCATTTTTTAAGAAATTCAAACAATAAATAGCGTTTTGTTGCTCTTTTATGTGTCGTGACAGATCGATGTAGCACCTCAGTACAAGCAGCATGTGAAACGATCATCTCTTCCTCTGTACTAGTTAGAGCACGAAGTAAACATAAATGAACATGAAAAGATATCTTGTTTCAACTGTGGAAAGACATCAATACACATTTTTCAAGTACAAGTCCACCAACGTTAATCTACTCTCCAGTCTGGTTTGTTTGTTGGACAACATGGCAGATTCTGTGTTATGATTGGTCAGATTGCCTGTCCATCAAACTCCCTGCAAAGGGTCAATTGGATCAGTGAACTGAAACATTTTGCATGCTTCAGTTATTGTTGCAAAAATCACATTTAGGTCACATAGATGTTTTTTTAAATGTAATTTTAAATAAAAAAAAAAGTTAAATATTTTTTCATGTAAGAGTAAAAACACATTTATTTATTTGTTTATTTTTTGCCATTTATTGTATTTTACTACTTATGTATGTAATATTTTTAGCATCTTATTATCTGAAAAAATCACATTAAATTTGACAGCCTTTAAAAATAATTATTTTATTTTCAACCAATTTCTGTCAGTTAATCACATTTAGGCAACAGATATTGTCAGAAATTGTCATTGTAAATTTGGTTTAAATGTGTATGGAAAAATATCATAATGCACATATTAATATATATAAATAGTATATCAATTAAGAATACATGTTAGCCTTTAAAAAAGTAAAAATGTTTTTTAAAAGAGAAAAAAAACATCTATCTATCTATCTTAGTGCCATGTATTGTATTTTACTACATAATTAATGTTATTTGTTGGACTTTTATTATCTAAAAAATACACATTAAATCTAACAGCCTTTAAAGAATTCTTCAACTTCTGTCAATTTAAAAATGTGTGGAAATATTATGTCAAATTCTGGCATAGTGGTTTAAAAAAAAAAAATAACAATTACAAGGACTTGTAATTTGTAAGCTATGGTGCTAAGGATTTTTTTTTTTGCTCCTCAGATGGAGATGGAACAGAAAAGTGAATCCAATCAGCAGAACTACTGGATGATCCAATATCAGAGGCTCCTGGATGCTAAACCTCTGTCTCTGCGTATGCAGGTTAGAGCAGCTTTCCTACAGGCCTAAAGATCCTGTGTTTAAATGACAATATCATGGACACTCTACTGTCCTCTCCTTTCTCCTCAGGAAGCAGCTGTAGATGCAGATCTGGGGAATCTGCTGTGTAAACTCTCTGCTCAACACTACCTGCCAATCATAGCTCACCACCGAATCACTGCTGAGGCCTTACGACGCATGACTACTAAAGACCTTAGAAAGGTCCTTCACTTTTTTTCCTGTGTTTTAGCAGTAATGCTTCTCAAAGTAGATGTGTCTCTAAGAATTTGTCACCAGAGGTCAATGTCCAATAATTTTTTTTCTGTTTTATTACAGTTGGGGATCAATGAGGTTGGCGTACAGAAAGCTCTTCTCCACTGGGCCAGAGAACGCACTCTGTCTGATCGTAAGAACGTATTTTCCATTGACATAATTAGGTGACATTTGTGAATTCTGTTCAGTGATGTTTTTAAGTTATGATTGAGGGGCTTCATAACCTTTTTTGTTTGTCCCTTCAGCATTGCCTAGAACAGCAAAAGAGCTGCAGGAAGCTGGTCCATCCACTCCAAGTGCCCCACTTCAACAGCAGCTCACTCCTCCACTGACCCCCAGCACCCCCCTCACCCCCACTGCCCCAGGTCCTGATAGATTCAGCAGTTCAGAGTGTGTGGTGTGCATGGAACAAGAGGTATGGCAAAAAAAATTTAAGTTTTTATCTATATACTAGGGATGTAACGATATCAAAATCTCACGATGCTAAAATAGCGCGATATGAAGTCCACAATACAATATTTATTGCAATACTTAAAAAAACAAAGACAAATGAACAATTGGAAAAAAATTGTACATTTTAAAGTTGAATTATTCTATCTAATGCACTTTGAGAGTTCAAATGAAGTGCACTTATAAGCTTTTATTTGGACAGAAACAAGTGTTTATTTTGAAGAAAAGGGCAACAAGACAAGCGATGCAAGGCTTTTAGTAGACCACAGCTACTGAAAGAGCTTACAAACAGCAGAGACAAGAAATACTAGATGCCATCCTGGCAGGATGTAAACATTCAGCTGCTTGTCGTGACGCCACAGCCACTGAAGGAGTTCTTCAGCATGGATTTCACTTGATATCAGGGGGCGATTCAAAATACCAAGTAGCCCTGAGTGCAACCATTTCAATTCATCGAAATCAACATCGAAAGAATGTTGATTTGAAATAGAAATTCTTTGTAACAATGCTCAAGTTTTGTTTTTCAGCAGCTTTGAAAGAAACCTTAATTCCCTCTCCTTTTCTGTCTTGTGTCACAGTCACAGGTGATCTTCCTGCCATGTGGACACGTATGCTGTTGTCAGACTTGCAGCAGTGCCCTGCAGTCCTGCCCTCTGTGTCGTGGCTCTATATCTCAGCGCGTCCGTCTTTACCACGGCTGAAGATGGCGAGCGTCCTTCCATGGTCAGGATCATACCTCATTTGTTGTTGTTGTTCTTTCCTCCTATTTGCTGCATGAAATCATAGTACGTGGTCCTTCAAGCACTTTAGAAGTTACTGGATCTTTTCTTCCACTACAGCTACCCAATCAAAGAGGACATTATACAGCAAAACATTTGTCTAGTGGGATAAAGTTTTACTGTTCATCACAAGCTAGTCACATTCCAATAAATGAACAGCAAGGAAGTATTTAATAATGGTTCATCTAACTCGAACCCTATAGGAAGAGACAGAATAATATGACTGTTAAGCTTTAGTATCGCCCTTGTACGTACCTGCTTTAAGCACTTATGCCTCTTCTGTATTTAATGTCAACTCATCCCCCAACTACATTTGAAATATCTGCATGTTCTCTATAGTAAAGCTAAATCTTCAATTACACGCCACAGTCTGCCCTATGCCCTACATGTTATGACAGTGTCATCGTAGTACATTAAGACCAAATGATCATCATTCAGGGATGTACCTGTAAAATTTTTAATCATCATTGTAATTTGATGAGAACTGGGGCATCACACCGCAGCTATAATGATAGCAACACAGGGAAACTATATCATTGGAATCACTATCACAATCATTTTGTACAGCTGATAAATGACAAAAAATATTTGCAGCCAATCAGAATCTGCCTGACTTTAATAAGCTTGAGCATTTAAGGTGGCAGCAGACATAACTACGGTAAGATTTTTAATGTTTTTAAAGAAATCTCTTTTGCTCACCAAGTCTGCATTTATTTGATCTGAACTACAGCAAAAACAGTACAATTTTGAAATATTTTAGATTGTAAAATGTAATTTATTCCTGGGATTTCAAAGCTGAATTTTTAGCATCATTACTCCAGTCACATGATCCTTCAGAAATCATTCTAATATTGTGATTTGCTGCTCAAAAAACATTTATTATTTTTATTATGTTGAAAACATAATAAAAAACATAAAAGTTGTTTTAAATATTACAAATATTTTTCATTTGTACTGTTTTTGCTGTACTTTAGATCAAATAAATGCAGGCTTGAGGAGCACAAGAGACTTATTTAAAAAACATGAAACATTTTACTGTTCAAAAACTTTTGAATGGTAGTGTATAATAAACAGAATGTTACCATCCCTTGGTGTGGATGCTAATATAGCTATGGTTATAGTTATCTTTATACTTAATGTTCTTGGTGTGAACGGGCCTTTACCCTGCGGTGCCAGTAAGAGAAACTTCAACATTTAAATGTTTTGAACTGACTTTGCAACACAGCAGAATAGGAAATTATAGGTTGACGCTGAAATCTTTCGGAAGGCACTGTACTTGCTATGTAACACTTCAAACATTCATCCGAACAAATGCATCGTCAGTCCGTTAACAGTGAACTATCCAGTTTCAGCGACACACGCAATAGTGTTTCCTACATCTGTGTACTTCTGTGAAGCTCTCTTCATCCAAGAGCTATTATATGCAAGTCTGCTTCTCACTGAACATGTACAGAATGAAAAAAGAACTGTCTGTAAATAAAACAATATTAATTTCTTATTTCAACAAATGAGCTTTAAGTGTATATCAGCATGATAAATCAAACTTTTAATCGGTGTGCTTTGTGTGATACAGTTATGCTGTATGGATCAAACTGGACAAATATGTCTTTTATTTGCTGTGCATCTGCCATTTAAATAATGTTTAGTTGAATGTGTAGGAGTTACTGTAGTATGAACTATCCTCTGATGGCAGGTTATTAACGTATGTACACCCTCTAGTCCTCCTACTCTTATTTTGTTTAATAAGAACTGATACAGTTTGTGGTCATTTTATACAGAACAGATGGCATCTTATCCGTGATGACAAAGTGAGACTCAATCTCTATGATACATTTACCATACATGTGCTGCCATTACATATTTTCTACATATTCATTATAATGTTTTTTTTTTTTTTTTTTGATTTTATTAACTGTACCCAACCAACCACATCCTCTGAAATGCTGCCTGTTGTTTTTGAGTGTTATCACACGTGTCAGACCTCTGCAAAATAAACCCGCCAGACTATATGTACTAGTGTGCTTTTTTAATTAAGAGGTGTATTTTTGCAACAGCATATACCTGTTTAGACACATTTATTTATATACAAAATATAATTCTTAGATAAAAATTGTTAGATTTTCTTGTGTTACTTTTATTTAAATGATCAATCAATATTAGTCCACAATTCCTGATATGCCTGAAACGTAAAAAACAGAAAGATCATTAGATCATCAGGCTTGATTTAGATTAAGATTAGATTTTCTAGAAATATAACCTACAGTTGAAATCAAAAGTTTACATACACCTTGCAGAATCTGCAAAATGTTCATTATTTTACCAAAATGAGAGGGATCATACAAAATGCGTGTTTTTTTTTTATATAGTACTGACCTGAATAAGATATTCCACCTAAAAGACATTTACATATAGTCCAGGAGAGAAAATAATAGCTGAATTTATAAAACTTACCCCGTTTAAAAGTTTACACTTTTGGTTTTTTGTTTAGCGATAGTAGTTCATGAGTTCCTTGTTTGTCCTGAACAGTTAAACTCCCCGCTGTTCTTCAGATAAATCCTTCTGTAAAAGTTGCATATGAGTCCCTCAGTTGTCCTCGGTGTGAAAAGATGGATCTCAAAATCATAGTCATTGTTGGAAAGGGTTCAAATACACAAAAATGCTGAAAACAAAAAGAATTTGTGGGGCCCAAAGGATTTTTCTGAAGAATAATGGACAGTTTAACTGTTCAGGACAAACAAGGGACTCTTCTGATGAACAACTATCAGTAAACAAAAAAAACACTGAATGATTCAGGTAACAACACAGTATTAAGAATCAAGCATGTGTAAACTTTTGAACGGGGTCATTTTTATAAATTCAACCATTATTTTCTGTTGTGGTCTACATGTAAACGTCCATTATGTGAAATATCTTATTCAGGTCAGTACTAAATAAAAAATAACATGCATTTTGTATTATCCCTCCTATTTTGGTAAAATAACTACAATTTTGCAGATTAAAATAATTACCATTTTGCAGAAACTTTTGGCCTTAACTGTAAATACTGAATTAGATAATGTTCTCTAAGAAAATATTACATTTATATGGATCTAGTTAACTTCACTTGACTTATAACCTTGTTAGTGCTATCCAGTTGTGTCATAGTCGGGACTAGGGATGTCACAATTCTTAATATAATATCGAACCGTTCGGTATGACATCCACGGTTCAGTACGCGCTTGTGAATTGCGTTTTTTCGGTTTTGCATTTAAATAACTTCCTTGTTTTATTTCTCTCGGAATTTGCTGTATGCGTGGAAAGGATCAGCTGCTCATTAATTGAACATAATTTAGCCTCCTTAACTGGACCAATGCTTATTGGTTGAATGGAGTGTAAATACCACAGTATCATTTGTTCTGGTTGTTCTATTAACATAATTACTTCCTTTTTAATGCTGGCTGTTTCCCACCATTTCATTGTTTTCCTTCTGCAAGTTTTTCATTTGCAAACACTCTTCGGTAGACAAGTACTCTTCCTCTACTTTATCCTCATGTACGTACGTCTGATTCAAGCTCCCAAGGTTCTGAGAGGAGTTTCATGGTGATACTCTGCAAAGGAAAAGTAGACGTCAACAAGACCAGAAACCTTTATCTAACTGGTCATCAGTCCTTGATCTGATTGGTTGGACAGTACCTTGATGGTGTTTTGGAGAATCTCAAGCACTGTGTGTCCACTGTAAGACTCTTGCGAATCAAACTCTGTCCTGAGAGACTGAAACAATCCATTCATCACTCGTTTCACCTGCATTAGATACACAAGTTTTAGTTTCAGGTCCAGGCTCCCACTTTGCTTGCCAATTCCTTTTCCTGTCTGACGGGATCTGACAAAAAAACCTGGATGGTGCTTGAATACACTAATTAAAGTGATCAAATGAATCAGGCTGTAACCTTTTTGTATACACTCATGTCATACACACCTGATCCAGATTCTTCTTTTCAGCCCTCAGATTTTGCATCTCCTCCATGTTTTGTATAATGGCCTCCACCTCTGCTTCTCAGTCCTCCACCAGTGCTCAGACTGTTCTCCCTGCTTCACAAGCTCTAAAAACACACATTTTCTAGACATTCTTCTACACTTTTGTCATTGACATCAGCAATGAGGCCATGCCCACTAGATGACTTGATCCAACATTCTTATTCATTAACAACTATAAAAATCATCAGGCCTTTGAAAATTGTGAAAAATAGGGGACTTTGTCAAAACGGTTAAGTACGCTTGGTTTAAGAAAAATCTTATTTGTAGAAAATGTGCTAGTTTAGGATTTTTGCCCCAGTCAAAACCGCCCAGCTATGCCACTTTTATGGTCAAAAACTACCACTGATGTTACTTAGAGTTAAAACCTGAAAGAAACATTGGGATCACCTTCCACCTGTGCCTCCAGAAGGCTGATCTGAGCACAGTGATTGTGTTTGTCCTCCGGGGCCGCCCTAAGCTCAGCTTCAATGTCTGTCGCCCTCTGCTGGAGATTCAGCACTTCCTGCTGCAGCTGATTAGCTTGTGTGGTGGAGGAACACAATTCCCCAGATAAATGAACCTGAAAGAAAGATGATTTATTTCATTTTCCTAATCACACAAATGACCAGCACACACCTACAGTAGGACCAAAATGGAAACATAATTGAACAAGTGCACTTGTATGAAACAAATGGAAGAATTATTTAAGTCCACTTGTCTGTTGTACCTTTTCCTGTTTAGACTGAAGTTGGCAAGTCTGGTTGTGTTGCTGCTCCATATACCTGCACTCACAAAGTAGTAAGAGTAAACCAACTGGTTGTGTGTCAATGTACGGGTTTACTTATTTTTGGTAGGCTTTTTTTCGCCTTTAAAGGGATAGTTCACCCAAAAATGAAAATTACCCCATGATTTACTCACCCTCAAGCCATTCTAGGTGTATATGACCTTTTTATTTCAGTCGTTATGTTAAAAATGTCTTGGCTCTTCCAAGATTTATAATAGCAGTGAATGGGTGTTGAGATTTTGAAGTCTAATGAAGTGCATCAATCCATCATGAAAGTACTCCACACAGCTCCAGGGGGTTAATAAAGACTTTCTGAAGTGAATCGATGTATTTATGTAAGAAAAATATCCATATTTAAAACTTTGTATACCATAATCTTTAGCTTCTGCTAACTGTCGTACGTGCCTTCACAAGATAGTGGTGTTCCAGCATAAGCTTTGGTAAGAATATGTTCGTCTCGTGAGAACGCAGTTTTATTTACAGCAAAGGAAAACCAGTCTCCTCTTGCCTCATACTAAAATCCTCTGACATTTTTTTTTTTTTTACAAATCTTATGTACTTCTAATTCACGACCGGTGTTTTGTTTTACTCTCTCCTCTGCACTTCCGCGTTCAACACTTCTCATCGCTGCCTGCGCTACGCCTACGTTCTATATTATCCGCCGGAGCACCACTCTCTCATGAACGTGCGTACGACAGCATAAACTAGAGATTACGGTTTAGAAAGTTTTAAATATGGATATTTTTCTTACACATTTGCTGTGATTCATTTCAGTAGGCCTTTATTAATCACCGGAGTTGCGTGGAGCACTTTTTATGATGGATGGATGCACTTTATTGAACTTCAAAATCTCAACAGCCATTCACTGGCATTATAAAGCTTGGAAGAGCCACAATCTTTTTTTTTTTTAAATAACTCAGATTGTATTCATCTGATAGAAGAAAGTCATATACGTACAGCTAGGGTGGCTTGAGGGTGAGTAAATCATGGGGTAGTTTTCATTTTTACGTGAATGATCCCTTTAATCTGACTGGAAAGCAGTAAATTGTGTCTTAAAGGGATAGTTCACCCAAACATTAAAATTCTGTCATTAATTACTCACCCTTATGTTGTTCAACACCTTTAAGAACGTCGTTCATCTTCAGTACACAAATTAAGATACTTTTAATGAAATCCAAGAGCTTTCTGACCCCGTGTAGACAGCAACGCAACTACCACGTTCAAGGCCCAGAAAGGTAGTAAGGACATTGTTAATATAGTCCATGTGACATCAGTGGTTCAACTGTATTATTATGAAGCTACGAGAATACTTTTTGTGCTCACAAAAAACAAAAGTAACGACTTTTAACCACTGATGTCATATGGATTATTTTAACAATGTCCTTACTACCTTTCTGGGCCTTGAACGTGTCAGTTTTTAGGTGAATTATCCCTTTAATCTGACTGGAAAGCAGTAAATTGGAGTGTGAAGAAAGGGGTAAGACACACCTCTTATTCTGTTCACTCAGCTCCCCTATTTTGCAGTTCTGTTCCTCCAGAACTTCCTTTTTCAGACACATACTCTCCTAAAACACAAGCGCCATTTAAAAGGCTATTTAATTGCATTTAAATATAACAAATGTGATCTTTATACTTGTATCCAGACCTGAATAATTCTCTGAATGTTGTGTAGCATCATGTTTGTCTCTAAGGACACAGAGGAGAGTCTGAAAGAGTAGGGACCCTCTTTTTGCAACTCATCCACCTGAAAACAATAAATCCAATTTCAGTTCAAATCTCATAAGAACTTATTACAGAAATCACACTGCACAAATATACCTTGCAGGTAAGTTGGTCCATTCTGCGTGCTAACTTTTCAATAGCCAGCAGAATTTCTGCATTATGTTGACGAGCGTCAGACATCAAGAGTGATGCCATATCAGGTGCTATTTAATACAAAATGTTTGCATTTAGTGAAAAATAGTGGCCAGTGACAGTGTGCATTAATTGATGATTGAAAAAAATGACATTTCAGCAACATGCAGCATGTACAAAAGTAGGTTCAGATTTTACCTTGGTATGGAATGTGCTGGGATGGGTAGATTGAGGTAAATGAGTCTAGCTGTGTTGAAAAATAAGGATTTTGTTCTAAAAAATATGGCTGTTCCAAAAAAGAGAAAAATATAAAAGTTTTTCTGTTTTACTATATTTTAAATTTTCATTTATTCCTGTTATTAAAGCTGATTTTTCAGCATTATTACTCCTTTAGTGTCACATGATTCTTCAAAAATCATTCTAATATGTTGATTTGGTGCTCAAGACAAAATTCTTATCATCATCAATGTTGAAAACAGTGCTGCTTAATATTTTTCTGGAAACTATGATACATTTTTTCGTGAATGGAACGTTCAAGAGAACAGCAATTATTTAAAACAGCTTTTTTTTTTACAATGTCAAACACTACTCACCTGAAAGCCTTGAGTAGTGTTTATGTCTGGTTCTGGTGGCACTGCTTCCTGTTTCTGAGCATCATCAGGCTGATATAACACTACAGCAAAGACCAGTACATGACAGCAAAGATTCGGTCAGCTCTAATATGTGACCCTGGACCACAAAACCAATCTTGAGTAGCACGGGTATATTTGTAGCAATAGCCAAAAATACAATGTATGGGTCAAAATTATCGATTTTTCTTTTATGCCAAAAATCATTACGATATTAAGTACAGATCATGTTCCATGAAACTTAATTTTTGATTGTGATTGTTTTTATGCATACGAGATGGAGAACTGGAGGCCATTTGTGCAGGTTTTGGGAAGGGAGAATGTGAAGGAGAGGGATCATAAATCAATCCACTGGAATTCTGCAAAAAGAAACACAATTGGGTTTATAATTGTACTTTTACTTCACAGGCCATTCAGGAAGCTAATCTGAGATTTAAATAGCATTACATTCATATACAGGTTATGTAATGTAAACAGTCTCTCGAATCCTCCTGACCTCCGTTTCCGAGTCGCTGGGGTCAGGCTGATCTGGAATAGCCCCAGTGAGAAAGGAAAGCATGGGTTTACCCATCTTAGCTATACGTGAGATCAGCTTGGCTTTGGAAGCTCCTGAAGTCTACAAGAAAGAACAAATATAGTTGGAGCCTCAGCATTTTAGCCACTTCAGGCACATGGCATCTGTCTAAATGTCATAAAAAGAAAGTATTACTCACTGTCAGGCATTCAGATTCCACCTTCCCCTTAGGAGATTGGTCTCTGAATTCAAATGACCAACAACTTGTATAAGAATCAGCTTACTGATGGGTGTCTTAAAGGGGTAGTTGACACAAAAATGAAAATTCTGTCATTAATTACTCACCCTTATGTTGTTCCAAACCTGTAAGACCTTTGTTCATATTCAGAACACAAATTAAGATATTTTTGATGAAATCCGAGAGCTTTCTGACCCTGCATAGACAACAACGCAACTGACACTTTCAAGGCCCAGAAAGGTAGTAAGGACACTGTTAAAATAGTTAACATCAGTGTTTCAACTGTAATATTATGAAGTTACAGGAATACTTTTTGAGCTCAAAGAAAACAAAAGTTGATGTCACATGGACTGTTTTAACAATGTCCTTACTACCTTTCTGGGCCTTGAACGTGTCAGTTACGTTGTTGTCTATGCAGGGTCAGAAAGCTCTTGGATTTCATCAAAAATATCTTCATTTGTGTTCTGAAGATGAATAAAGGTTTTACAGATTACAGAACGACATGAGGGTGAGTTATAAATATTGACAGAATTTTCATTTTTGGGTAAACGATCCCTTTAGATCACATTGTATTGACTTCTTTTGTAATTTTCTAGTGTTCTATTTTTTTCTTTTTTAAAGCATTAACCTTGCTACATGTGGTTAGATTTGTGCCTAAATCAAGAGAACAAAAATACTATTTGCTAATAGGTTAAGAAAAATAAACATAATTCAATATATCTCACACAAATTTGCTTCTTCAGCAAATTTATTTAGTTTTATGGATGCATTGAATTTTTAAAATGAGAAATATGACAAAAATACTTCAGAAAATTTTTTAAACTATAGATTTTTTTTAAGATAGAATGAACTGTAAAGTTAATAAAAATATCAACAATCAACAATTCCAAAACCTATGCTCTCTGTACATACTTTGACTCATCTGTGTCAGTGACCAACTGGCTGGTGTTCTCCTCACTCTGAGTGTCTGAACAGGTGCTTGGAGATGTACTGAAGATGTCGACTGATTCCCGACTAAGTCGGTTTTTGGAGAATTTAACCTATTTGTAGATAAATATACAAACAAAAATGCAGTTAGAGAGAGATTAGAGATGTTTGCTAGTATATTAAATGATATTCACACTGTCAGTGCCTTACTCTATGAATCTCGACATCAAAGACCAGAGTGCTGTTTGCAGGCACATGGTTAGCGACGCCCTTTGACCCATAACCCATACTAGGAGGGACGATAAGCAGCCGGCGACCTCCTTTCTGCATACCAAGCATCCCGTCCTCCCATCCCTGTGAGAAAAAGCAACATAAGTCCTAAATAGCACAACAACTGACAAAACCAACATTTTTCTGCTATATATTTCTTTAATATCATTTTAAAGCATTATTGTAGTCATGGTCACATGATCAAGAGCTGCTCACCCTCAGAGCTTTGCCTGCTCCAAGCTTTACTCGCTGCAGTTTTTCCTTGCCCAGATTGGAATCAAATACCTGGAAAAACAGAGACACTGAACTTTCACATTTATAGATCTCCAGCTGCACAGCAAACAAGCCAGACAGACTCATTTAAATGGCCTGATTAGTTCAACGGGTACATGACTTATATTGAGCCATGACTAATCAACAAGAATGTGCACAGTGAGCTGTGTGCTAAATGTGCTCCACTACAGTTTAGAAGTTTAAGTAAAAAATCAAGAACATACTGTGTACATTTAGGAAAAGTAGCCTAGTGATTCCACTCAGCATCATTTACTAAGAATAGTAGCTTCTCTAGAATTAAAAGATTGCTATAATTATGGGTTCAAGCGCGTAGCGTTGAAACCCTATTGTAATTGTTAGAATGGTCACAGATCAGCAATCTCCACGTAAAACTGATCGTGCAGACCAAACCGTAAGTCGTAGAGACTTGAAACTTCATAACTCCTAAACCGTCAGTCACAGGCTCAAGTGTCTTATGTCGTTGGAATCCTTGGCTCCCGCCGGACAGATCACGTGCCTCAGATTCGATCGTGATTGTTTTCAGGTATTTTGACTTTTTTTGAAAAACCTACTTTTGCAAACTAGTCCTAGTTTTTTTTTACCTGATCGGAACCGAACCAGTGCAGGGAGATTCTCTGAAGACTGAATATCAATAATTATGAAAAAAAAGTTGAAATATCGACTCACCGTCACAAAGGGGCACAAAAATCTTCAAAAGGGGCAGGGCCACTTTTAGTAAAACGCCTATAACTCCTGAACAGAATGAGATATTGCCACTAAACTCATAACACTTATGTAAGAGCTCAATCTGAGGTCACAAGGAAAAAATCGTGGAGCTTGGCCTCAAAATGGCTATAACTGCACAACCATTCATCCTATCAACATGAAAATCGGTGTGCACAGTCTTGGTCCAAAGTGTCACAAGTGTTTGCAAGGACATTTGCGTATCTCAAAAAACACGGTCGACATTGGCCAATGAAATTTGAGCACATGTCAGACAAGGTTAACAGAGGCCGACTGGAACGAAACTCAGTGGGCCTGTTCGAATCATGACCCCAAGGGGGTCTGTGACTGGGGGGGTGATATTGCATTTTTCAAGGGCGTAAATGATTGTACGTCGCACAGTTTTTCACACATATGCACGGTATTCATATCATACAATAGAACTCCTCGTCCCTGACAACTTTTCCTTTAGAACCACTGCTGTCAATCAAATTGTTTGTTAAATGATTAAGAAGATGGGAAAAACCCTGCAGTACAATACTCTGGACTCTGTAGGTCAATAATTCAAAAAAAAAAAAATTTAATTTACCCTTTGGGAAGCTATAACGGGTTCATTTACAAAAATGGTCTGTCTAAATTCATCCAAATCCTATAAAGCCTAAAGGAAAACTCAAAACTTCACGAAACCTGCTGAGCAGATGCAACAGGTGATTCTAAACAAGTATGCAAAGTTTTAAGGAGGTCAAACCACAACTGGTGCTATAAAAAAAACAAAAAAAAACAAAACTATATTTCTATGGTAAATTAGCCGGATTTTAAATCATTGATTGAGGTGCTTACACGCTTGCTAAATAATGTCTTTTTTCATATGTACCTAAATTCCTTAAATTTGTAATTCCTTATTTGTCTTGACCAAATTCCATAATGCATTTAAAAATAACAACTACAAAGTTGAAATTAATCACCTGTCCTAGAGCATGGTTCTGTAATAGCCATCCGGAATAGGCCACTTCCACTGTGTCCCCAATATTAACAGCTTGACCTTCTCCTTGAACCAGGTCCTGAGTGACCAGAGAGTCTGACGAAGCCTCACTGTTCCACCGAGCCACGCACACCTGAGAAACAGGCAAATACATAATCTATTTGTAAAATGTAAAAATGTTTGCAATAAAACAATTTTGCAGAACCCTGGAGATTTAAAGTAAATACAGAATAATTTATTCCAAAACCAGAATTTTCTTTTTACTAAAACAAACAATTCAGTTTAAGTATTACCTCCTTACAGAACTCAGGCCTGGACCTTTCTGAGTCAAACATTACAGACCAGTTCTGTTGCTGGTCATCATAGAAAGTGACATAGTTACATGGCTGAACCTGTGGACAGGTATAAAGAGCTGATGAGTGCAGCATCTAACAAAACAAAGCACAAGAGAATAGAATAGAATAGAATAGAATAGAATAGAATAGAATAGAATAGAATAG
>JAHKKF010516362.1:0-40864 GCA_019740295.1 Labeo calbasu | reverse complement strand
CGCAAGGGAGTCGAAAGAGGATTTGAAATCGGCCGAAAGGGCCGCTCGGTGTTCGTCCAGCAGCGAGCTTATGTCGGCCATGGAAATCGGCGGGCACTCCTTTTCCCTTTCTGCTTGTTTTCCTTTAGCTTTAGACATGATAAGACAAGCTAAACAAATACAGCCCGTTTGCGAAACTTTGTTGACTCTGCCGATGAAAAAATAAAGGTTTAACAAGAAACTTAAAGATAAAACCGCGGGAGCAAGCTAAGCGTGCGACTACTCTGCACACCTCATAACCGGAAGTTCCATTGCTATGGTGATCTAAAAGGCTCTGGTGTTTTGATTGGTTTCTGAGGTGTTGCTCTGGTGTTTTGGTTGGTTTCTAAGGTGTTTCTATGGTCTTCTATGATTTTTTTAGCATAATTTTTTGTTGTGGTTGCTTTCTAGGGTGCTGCTATGGTGATCTGATAAGTTTTTAGTTGGCTCTGGTGTTTTAGTTGGTTTCTAGGGTGTTGCTTTGTTGACCTAAGAAGTTTTTTGTTTGCTCTAGTGTTTTGGTTGTTTTCTAGGGTGTTGCTATAGTGATCTGATACTTTTTAGTTGGCTCTGGTGTTTTGGATGTTTTCTTGGGTTCTGCTATGTTAATCTAAGAAGTTTTTATGTTTTTATCGGACTCTTGTTGTGGTTGTTTTCTATGCTGTTGCTATGGTGATCTGAGAAGTTTTTTGTAGGCTCTGGTGTTTTGGTTGATTTCTGAGGTGTTGCTATGGAGTTCTAAAAAGTTTTTTAACAGACTATTTTGTTGCAGTTGTTTTCTAGGATGTTGCTATGGTGATCTAAGAAGTTTTTAGCAGACTCTTTTGTTTTGGGTGTTTTCTAGAGTGTTGTTATGGTGATCTAAGATGTTTTTTAGTAGGCTTTGATGTTTTGCTTGTCTTCTAGGGTGTTGCTATGGTGATCTGAGATGTGTTAGTAGGCTCTGGTGTTTTGGTTGTTTTCTAGGGTGTTGTTATGTGTTTTCTTGGATGTTCTGATTGGTAGTAGTGGTCGCTATTGTATTCTGGGTCTTTACCATGACCATAATAGGGTTTCTAGGGTGTTCTAAGTGTTTGCTGGGGTATTGCTAGGTGGTTGCAAGCAATGGAGCAGTGCTATAATGCATATTTCAGTAAACAGAGAATTCAGATGAGCAGTATACAGTTTTGTTTCTATGCCAAAAAGAAAACAACAGACACCAAGATGTTTTTCCATTGCAGGGTGTGGCCTTCTCTGCCTCATCTTCCCCTCACATCATCTCTCTACCAGGAAGCAAACCCCATCAACACCCAAATCACAGCGATCAGAGGAGCAGTGTTAGTGAGACTCGCTGGGGTAAACCTGGGATCGATTGGCTCGTGCTGCTGGGGGTTTTGGTAATGTAACTGTATCTAGGTTCTCTCATTAGGGACACGAGAAGCCCGTCTTCATGCAGATGAGCCGAAACTCGAGGAGCGCTTCGCCAAAGACTAATGAACATGCAGCATCTCCTCTCGTACTCTCCATTCTGACTCTTACAGTTGTTGTCTCCATTTCTACCTCTTTCGTACGTATTAGCTCACTCTTACCATCTAATCTCCACTGCCCCTCTTAACTGAAATTAAAGCCTAATGATTTCATTATGTGTTTTTTATTTTCAAGAAGGCACTATCATCAGCAGCACGGCTGCCTTGTAAATATTCTAATAAAAGCGGTATTAAAAAGTGCCGAGCCGAGAGAGAAATCAGAAGCGGTTTGCTCTGTATCGACTGATCCTATGTATCTCATCAGGCTTGGTCTTGGTCCGGATCCATTCAATTATTATAATGCATCATTATGAAATAGCCCAATTACATGACTGACCTCAATGCAAAAATAGTATTTAATTTCTTTAAATGAAAGGCTCCAAAAAAGCCCAAGGCTATTTGGTGGATCTGAACACAGCTTCAGGGCGCTCAGGGTCGATTGCCATTCACAAGAAGACATGAAATGTCCAGCATCTCTGATCCTTGAAGACACTACAAAAAAACAAAAACAGGTCTTTTCATCTGTACATTTCTGCTTCAGTGATGGCTGGTTAGAATAGATATTCTCATGCGACTTTATTTTTTCAGAAAGTTTTCTGCTGTGCAGTTGCTTGCTGTTATCTATGGAAGCTTGTTTCTACTATGGGATAAAAAATAAAAGGTAATTGTGACCTTTTCCTAAACTTTCTGAGTTTGCATCTCGCAATTCTGTTTTTGTTTCCGCCACGTGATAAAAAAATTAAAAAGATAATTGCAACCTTTTTTTCCTCACAATAATGTTTTTTCTCACAATGCTGTCATTTTTTATAAATTCATTTTTTCTGATCTGTCATTTGATATAAAGTCAGAATTACGAATTTATATCTCCCATTTCCAAGTTTAAACCTTCTAATTCTAAGAAGAGAAGTCTGAATTGTGAGATATACACTCGGTGAGAGGTAAGAATTGTGAGGTTGCAATTACCAAAAAAGAACAGAATTGTGAGATGTAAACTCAGAATTCTGAGGAAAAAAGTCAGAATTGTAAGACGTAATTTTAGAATTCCAAGAAAAAAACTCAGAATTCTGAATTCATTACTGAGAATTCTAAGTTTATATTTCGCAGTGCTGAGTTCATTATGAAGTTTAATAAACATGTTTATTTCTTATTTGTGAACCACCAGGTGCTCATTGGTGCTGAATTAGTGCTCACACATGAGTATTTAAATTAAATGAAGTCATTATCAGTCTTTTTTGCATGAAAAATACCCCCTTAATGTGTAAATTTGTATTTAATATTGCATTCAATACATTTATATGAAAATATACTGCATATTAAGAGTGACCCTGCTGCTATTATCATCATTTTAAATCATAGAGAATGTTAAGTAATATTTTAGTGATGAACTAATGAGATTAAAAACAAGCCTTTTTTCATCTTCTTAGTGTTTGATGGAGATCAGTCGCTCGGGTGGTTTTGAGGCCAAACATTAACCAAATATCTGGGTGAGTGCATTTTCTTTGATTAATCTCATAACCTACCCAAGGGTTAAAGGTCTGTGGGCAGTATGGCTTGATGCATTATATTATCTTATGCATAATGATTTATTCATAAGTCCGCAATGATTTTGCAGTAAATGGATCTATTCCTAAACACAACAGTGGAACGTTGCCTTTTCTGTCATTATTGGAAACTTATAGGGCATGCTTGTTCCGGTGCAAATTAGAGGAAGACTGACCTGTGCATTACAATTATTTTTAAACAAATGCCATAGTTGATGTACAGTTGAGGTCAAAAGTGACCTGAATAAGATATTTCACATAAGTTATATTCATATGGATAAATGAATTGATAAAAAGGTTACATGTGCTTGATTCTTAATACTGTGTTGTTACCTGAATGATCCACAGCTGCTTTTTTTTTTTGTTTAGTAATAGTTGTTTGTGAGTCCTTTGTTTGTCCTGAATAGTTAAACTGTCTGCTGTTCCCTTCAGGTCCCACAAATCTTTGGTTTTTCAGCATTTTTGTGTATTTGAACCCTTACCAACAATGACTATATGATTTTGAGATGCATCTTTTCACACTGAGGACAACTGAGAGACTCATATGCAACTATTACAGAAAGTACAAACAATTTTCAAAAAACTATTACAGAAAGTTCAAACATTTATTTAAATGATGCTCCAGAAGGAAAAAAAAACTATGCATTAAGAGCCGGAGCGTGAAAACTTTTGAACAGAATGAAGATGTGTAGATTTGTCATATTTTGCCTAAATATCTTTTTTTTTTCATTTAATACTACCCTTCAGAAGCTACAGAAGACGCTTACATGTTCCCCAGAAGACAAAATAAGTCAAATTTACCCTGATCTTCAAATTCCAAAAGTTTTCACCCAGTATTAAGAATCACATGTATGTAAACTTTTGAACAGGGTCATTTTCATAAATTCAACTATTATTTTCTCTTGTGGACTATATGTAAACATATTTTATGTGAAATCTTCCTCAGGTCAATACTAGATAAAAATATTTTGCATTATCCCTTTAAATTAATAACAAAAATTAAATTAATAACATTTTTGCAGATTCTGCAAGGTGTATGCAAACTTTTGACCTCAACTGTATATATAAGATTACAGGGTTAGTTCACAATCATCATCAAAAACGAGTTAGTTCATCATCAAAAATGAACATTTACTGTATGATTACTAAGTAAGTTACCGTCCTAGATGTAAACAGCCCTTCAGTTTTAAATGCTGCTGTACATTGTGCTCTCTTCATTCTCTCACAGGAAGTGAAAGGTGTGTGTTGTGAATATGAGCGAGCGCCTTCAGGAAGACACTCAGGAGTGTTGAATGGCTCAAGTAAGTTTTACTTGTTTTATATGAAAATAGTATGTCACATTTCAAGTAAAATGATTTGCAAATGTCATTTCATATACTTTTCTTTTTTTAGTCTGTAACTTGTGAAGCTTAGGATACGTTTAAAGTGTAACCTGTAAATGATCTGTCAGTCACTGAAACTGCATGCCATCTCCTCTGGGAATATACCACAGATGGGTAGCGTCACGGTACACTTGTTCTTCCTTAAAAGCGTCCCATGCTCGTTCACTTTTGAGATCAGATTCACAGGCTTGCTCTGGCAGTATTTGAAAAAATGTCTGAAAAACAAATCTATAAATGTGGTTTTTCATTAGATGACTCACTGAGCTCACTAATGAATCATTGGCAGTTTCAGGAAAGAACTTAAGTCGGATGTAATCTAAATGCACTTGAATTGTCTTTGTGAGCAGCTTCAATTCTGATAAAAGTCATGCTGGTCCTCGACTGAATTAGCAGTAATCTGCCTTTTACGTCACTCATCAGGATTATGAAGAACTATGCAGTGTTTGCTTCAGGTATTGAAAGGATTCAGTGAGGTATGTTTGAGTTTATGGGTTAGAGATTTATTTACTTTTTAAAGGTTTGGCCTCAGTAAGATTTCTTTAAAATAAATTAATGCTTCTATTCTGTAAGTATACATTAAATTAATCAAAAGTGAAAAACATTTAGAATGTTTCATTTAAAATAAAATGCTGTTCTTTTAAAACTTTCTATTCATCTAAGCATGTTGAATGGAGAAAAAAGGCAAATTAGAGTGATTTATGAAGGATCATGTGAAACTGAAGGACGAAGCTAAATGCGGCTAAAGTAAACAGGCTCATCATTCCACAGAGAGAAGAGAGGGGCGGGGCGAGCTGAGCTCATTAACATTTAAAGCAACCTCCACCAGAACAGGATGATTTTTGCAGAGCTGATTTTGGCAAGGTAAAAAAATGTGTTATTTACACTACCATTGAAAAAGTTTAACCAATAGACTTTTCATTAAGACCCTGAAGAATCATGTCAACTTGAGGAAAATGGGCATCCGATGACCCCTTTAATGTTTTTTGAATAATGTTTCACATTATTACTCTTGTTATTGTATTTTTATCAAATAAAACGCAGTCTTGGTGAGCATAAGAGGCTTTTAAAAACATTGCAAAATCAAAACCAAATTTTTGTACAGTATGTATATTCACATTTTTTTTAATTATTTATATTAAAGTAGATAAATTGTTGTCTTTGTTACAAAAAGCTTTGACTTCCACTACCAATCAAATGTTTTCAAACAGTAAGATTTTAATGGTTTTTAAAGAAGTCTCTTCTGCTCACCAAGCCTGCATTTATTTGATCCAAAGTACAGCAAAAACATTACTATTTAAAATAACTGTTTTCTATTTGAGTAAAGCTGAATTTTTAGCATCATTACTCCAATCACATGATTTGCTGCTCAAAAAAACATTTATTATTATGTTCAAAACAGCTGAGTATAATTTTTCAGGCTTCTTTGATGAAAAGAAAGATCAGAAGAACAGCATTATTTCAGATAAATGCTGATGTTTGGATCTTTATATTTATCAAAGAATCTTAAAAAAAATGTACTCAACTGTTTTAAATATTGATGATAATAATAATAAAAATGTTTCTTGAACAGCAAATCAGCATGTTAGAATGATTTCTGAAGGATCATGTGACACTAAAGACTGGAGTAATGATGCTGAAAATTCAGCTTTGATCACAGGAATAAATTACATTTTAAAATATATTCAAATAGAAAACAGGTATTTTAAATAGTAAAAATATTTCAAAATTTTCCTGTTTTTGCTGTACTTTGGATCAAATAAATACAGGCTTGGTGAGCAGAAGAGACTTCTTTGAAAAACAAAAATCTTACTGTTCAAAAACTTTTAAGTGGGTAGTGTATATTTATATGATTTTTTTTAAATAAGCATTGTGATGCACAGGTATTTTATCATATTTTAACTGCTATATTGTTCTATTACATGCAGCACATCTCCAGCACATTTGTTTACTGTGTTTACTAGTAGCTACTGACCTCTTCAATTGTCTGTCTAAACACTCCACTGACCCTTGTAAGCAGATTTTCCGCTCCCGGTCAGAGCGCGGCAGTGCCAACAGGGACAGATCGATAGCGGCCGAGCCTGACATTGATCATGGCTAGAGATAGTCTCATCGTTCAGATGTACTCGCAACATGTTTGTGTAGTGGCTACATGAGCCCAAACCAGATTCTAGCAGATATCAATCACAGCCCGTCCAGCCGCTCTGCCAGCGCTCGGATCCCTCTGCTTCTGTTGTTCACAATCAAACAAACAAGATGTCAGCGTATGGAAAGAAAGAAGCATTAGATACAACAGGGGGGTATTGAAAGGGAATTTATGAGGAAAAATAATAAGGTGTGTGTGTGTGAGAGAGAGAGAGAGGGAGAGATGATTTGTGGGCCTCTCTTGTGTGCTAGCATTACAAGAATGGCCCTCATGGGTGGCATGAAAAGGCTCTTGATTGTAAGGAGTGGTAACTTGATATTCAAGCTCCTTGCCCTGATAGATTTATTTACATTCAGCGCCTCAGCTCTGTCTGGAGAGAGAGAGAGAGAGAGAGGAGGCATCGCTGTTTGGTGATGATCACGTTTTGATTGAAGCTCTTTGTGCTTCTTTTGCAATTGCACTAATTATTTGTGAGACTGATTTTATATTATTTGCATGGAAATTTCAAATATTTATTTAAATGTCAATGTGAAATCAAAGATTTGATCTACTTGATTCACATTTGCATTTTTATTAAGTTCAGTGTTTGCTATATTGTGCTTCTAGTGGGTCTACTTAAAATGGTTGTTTGGCTAGAATGTGAATTGCAGGATGTTTTTGACCCATTTACTGTCTTTTTACTCATGGAAGTTTATTGCTGGACAGAACTGTTTATGTGCTTTGAGTTTTGATCTTAAAAATATATATTGTATATTTGTAATTTTCAATTTTTGCACACTGTTCAAAATTTGGAGTCACTAAGATTTTTCTCTGTTTTCGAAAGAAGTCTCATAGGGTCACAAAAGCCGCATTTATTGTATTAAAAATGCAGAAAAAAAATAGTAATATTATGAAATATTATTACAATTTAAAACAACTGTTTTCTATTTAAATATATTTTAAAATGTAATTTATTCATGCAAATTTTCAGCATCATTGCTTCAGTCTTCAGTGTCACATGATCCTTCAGAAATCATTCTGATATGTTGATATTGCTGCTCACATTTCTGATTATCAGTGTTGAAAACAGTTATGTTGCTTAATATTTTTCTGGAAACCTTGGTATAATTTATTTCAGGATTCTCAGGTAAATAGAAAATTCAAAAGAATGGTTAGGAACCGGTTTTGTTAAAAAAAAAAATATTTAAAAAATAATATTAATTTATAGTAATGTGTATAATTAATAATAAGTTAATTATGCATAATTAATAATAGGTTAACTAAAATGAAAACCACAGAAAACTGAAACAATATAAATGTTAACCAAAATAAAATATATTTTTAAACCCTAATTTGTTTTCTTCAGCTAGTTGCCAAATGTGTAACTTAATAAAATAACAAAAGCCTGAAATAAAACCGAATAAAAACTACAGAAACATGAAACAAAAAACACATACAAACAACTAAATTACTAAAACTTTAACTAAATTTAAAATGAAAATGGAAAATACAAAAATACTTGATTGAAAAAATTAATAGTATATACTCTAAAAACTGCTTGGTGAAATATGGACGAATTAATTGTCACACCCCTGTGGGCTGTTTAGTTGTTTTTTCCCTCTGTTGCCCCTATTCGGTCATTCCTGTTACTGTCAAGTCATTATTAGTTAATCATCCACACCCGTCTTTGTTCATTAACAAATGTTTTGGATTTACCTTTGGAATATAACAAAGACTTTATCTTTGACCTTCGTCTTCGTTCGCCCCTTCCTCGCATGATACATGACATTACTTGTTTCTTTTTTTTTTTTTTTAACTCAACTATTAATTAAAAATTACTATATGGCTGGCTTTAAATGAACTCAGCTAGTAGTTATTTGGCAACCCACACTGGGTAAATATTGGACAGAACACATTCTGGGTTATTTTGACCCAGCTGGTTAGTTTAAATGTTTTTACCAAACATGCTGGGTTATTTTAAGTCAACCATTGTTTAAAAATTCTTATTCTTATGCTGGCTTAAATGGACTGGAACTTATAAAAAACACCCAGAGTTGCTAGAGGCAACAGCAATAATCAAAAGATGAGTATTTATTATAAAGCAAGAACACATGGACAAAATACAAGACAAATTGAATTTATTTGGGTGAATGCATCATAGTTTACAATATTACAAACATTTGAACTCGTTTAACAAGCATTTTAGACATAAAAAATGTAACATTTAAAAGTAGCATTTTAATTTCAGTGTATTCAACCGTTCTCTGTAATTGCTTTTTACTGAAATAGCGCTAATTCTCATCCCGGTGTGTCACTGGAATCTGAGCCGGTAAAGGGCTGCTGTTCGCCGGGTTAACTGTGAACTTCAGAACGCTGCCTCGTGTTTCATGCATAGCTGAAAGAAGCCATGACTGACTCCAAAAACTGCCCGTAAACAAACAGTTCTGACATTAGAGAACATATTTAACATTAAACTCAATACCATAACGAATAAAATCCATTTATTTTATGCAAGGCAAAAGGTGTTTTCATTATGCGAAGTGATGCAGCTGACTGACATCTCATCCTTATGTTGCTTTGCACAAAATTATACAATTTACAGCACAGTAAAGACTTTATAAATGAAATAAATGTATACAAACCTTTATTTCGCTGAAGAAGTGCACCAAATCGGCGGCGCTGAGAACCGCTCTTTCCTGTAGAGGACTCAAAAGTCTGCGCTCTGACTGTAACTCAGCAGCTGTGTTGTTTGATCAGAGATGGGCTCAACCCAGCGGTTGGGTACAAAAAATAACCCAGCATAAACCTGGACCCAGGAACTTAGATACAAAAAAACTACCCAGCACCTGGGTAAAAAATTAAAAAAAAAAATAACCCAATAAAATGACCCAACAAATTGAACCCAGCATTTGGGTTAAAAAATAACCCAGCACCTGGGTAAAAAAAATATTTAAAAATAACCCATAAAATGACCCAACAAGTTGAACCCAGCATTTGGGTTAAAAAAATAACCCAGCACCTGGGTAAAAAAATATTAAAAACAACCCAATAAAATCACCCAACGGGCTGAACCCAGCATTTGGATTAAAAAAAATAACCCAGCATTTTTTAGAGTGTACCCAGAAGGTTTATGTTAAACTTTTATCCCAACCACTTGGTCAAAACTACCCAATTGCTGGTTTTGTCCATATTTCACCCAGCACTTGGTTGTTTTTAACCCACCCATTTTTTTTTAGAATGTACCAAATCAACACTGGTAATGTGTTGATATTATATATTTTTATACATGTTTTATGTATGTTGTTTCACCTTGACATAAAAAACAAGAGCAAAAAAGCACAAAGTTTTCTCAGCATCAGCCCTAAGTGAAAGAGAGAGAGAAACACTCCTCATTTAGGGCAGTGGACCTATTTAGCCTGACGACCATTAAATATGAATTAAAAACCACACAGGCCTTTTTGCCTCTAAAATGTCATTACCCATCTTTATGGCTAGCAGTTGTTGAATAAGCAGTTTGCAGGGCTCCCCGGGGTGGTGCTGCTGCTGGATGAGGGCCACGTCTGCCGGTGAGTGCCACAGGGCCAGATGCGTGCAGTACTAACAGAAAGCTCTGGAAAATAAGCAGGGATAATAGCCACTGAAATGGAATTTACATTAAGAGCCCTAACGGAGTGGAACACTTCTGGTTCGGCCCGTCTGTGGTGCTGACGGGGGCGGGTGGGAGGGGGAAGCGTTGAGTGGAGCGGAGCGGAGCTTCACCATTTCCTCAACTGGCTGCTGGGGAAAATGAAAATGAAATTGCAGCATTGGAACAGCAGGTACATTAATGGAGAAGCATTGTGCGCCCATCAAATATGTCTTGCCAAACAACAGCGTGTAGCCATGCTTAATATTAGAGCAGATTCATACAAAAAGAAATTTAAGGATTTTACACGTGCCCATTATATGTTGCACTTTTATATGTCCTAATCAGACATTTTGTTAGTTGTTTTCCTTATTGGGCCATTATAAGGGTGTTTCCTCCGAGGAAGCATGGTAGGCAGTGCCTCCTCAAAATATTGGATGAAAAAAATTGTGCTACAAAAATAAAACATTAAAAAGTCTATAAATTACTTGTTCTTCTAAGGAAAAAATTGTCCAACAGCGACACCAGCAGGTGAAGTTACAGCAGGAGTCAATGTCTCTCTCGCCTCCCCTGAGCCCATTGAGTTTCAACAGACCCCCTAAAGTGTGCGGTGGGTTTTGTGGGGGGTAATTGAGAATGAATGGATGAAAGTCACATGTGTGGAGGCAATGCCTTCATCGCAATGTGATTGGATATGACTGGTTAAGTTTGTCAGTGAGTGGTTCATGCGATAAATCCCGCCTCTTGTGTTCATGCGAATGCAAATTAGTCTGAATGAACAATATAATGGCGTTAATAGGAAGACTAATTTTAAAAAATAAGTGAAGTACTTAGATATAACCACTTTATTATGTCAAAAAAAGACTTGAAATGGCATGAAAACATGATCTGTGGGAGTTTTTAGTGAGTAATCATCTTGGTGAAATATAAAGTAAATCTCTGATCATTATTTATTGAGCTTTGATGACTGATGAAAAATTCAAAAATAGTTAAAACATAACTATTATCAAGAATAGCTGAACAAAAGTTCACAAACAAAATATAATGTTTAGATTGTAACTGCCTTGATTTATTATTTTGGATTAAATGTAACTTGATGAGATTCATACTTGGCTTTAATAAATAGAATATTGATTACATTGTTAATGTTATAATAAAATAAAATAGATTTGTTTCTGATAGTGTAAGTAATGTTTATTTAACCACAGAAATGTGACTGGTACATTTAATTTACATTTGATTAAAAAACAAAACCAAAAAAACGATTTTGCCTTCTCATCTCAGAACACCGCTACACACCACTGATAGATTGTATATATATATATATATATATATGTATGTATGTGTGTGTGTGTGTGTGTGTGTGTGTGTGTCTGTAGAAATTTATTTTTCAGTAGAAAAGCAAAGTATGTCAAGATAAGTTTAGAAAACTTTGGCTTAAAAGTAGACTTTTGCTTAAAAGTTTTGAAAAACAAAAAGCCCTCAAACCCTAAAATACTTCATTTCCCAGAATGCATTGCTTTTATTTTAATCTCATGCTGTGTTTTGTTTACTTCGGAGATCAGATGTCCAAAATATACAGATGTTGTTGAATTGCTATTTAAATAATTACCTTTTTTGATATTCTTTGCTGATTTTCTATTGCTATTTATATTACTACTTACTGTTTTTCTATTCTTATGCATCTTTCTATGGCAATAGGGTCATTCCATGAAATTGGTGCCTTTTCCACTTGGAAAAAATGAAAAATAAAATAAGTTTAATCAATATTTTTTAACATCTATGAAATTAAGATACCTTAAAATGACAAGAAATTGTATTGTGCCATCTCAGGCTATGTAATTTATTATTTTACGATTATTTTTCTACCCCATGTTTTGGTATTTGTGTCAACCCTGTTACAGACACAAGTGTTACTAGATACTACAGTTTAATTAGAACTCAAATGCCACTGAATGATATAGAAATTAGCTTAATAATATACCGAGGGTGACGTTTGAAATGTTTGAATTTTACAGACAATCTTTAAAAACAGGGTCGCTCCCATGGTAGTTGATTGACATGAGCGTTCTACTTCAAATCAGCTGTAACAGTCTGACCTTTTTGTTTCGATACCGGAGCAGGGATGTAAGTTAGACAAGAATATCTCAGATTGAGGTGTTGTGTTGCTGGATGTAATAATGAACACAGTGGTCGTCATTTACTCCTGACATCTGAGCCGCTGAAGATACAGTAGATTATGTTTGTTTGTGAAGGAAATGCGCCTCCCGTTCTACATATATCCGTCTATGTTCATGCAAATCATTCGTGATGGGTTTTTTATGAATCTTTGCGATCACCTTTCCTAATAATGTGCTAGTTAGCAAGTTTAGCGGCTAAACGTGGCTAAATGCGGCTAAAGTAAACAGGCTCGTCACTCCACAGAGAGAAGAGAGAGGCGGGGCGAGCAGAGCTCATTTGCATTTAAAGCAGCCTTGACCAGAATGAGATGATTTTTGCAGAGCTTATTTTGACAAGGTAAAAAGGGTGTTTTTTTACACAACCATTGAGAATTTTTAACCAAAGTATATTATAGACTTTTCATTAAGACCCTGAAGAATCATATCAACTTGTGCAAACTGGGCGTCCAATGACCCCTTTAACAATGAGACTATAATTAGAACAATATGTGAATTATTCATATTCATATCATTTTGCTGTTGTTTTGCTAATTAAAAGAATCAATTTTGTCATCAATTTTTCATAGTGAGAGACAGGCCAGGAACCTTACCCTTACCAGTATAAATGCTATTTAAATTATTTAAAGTAATATTTAATTGACTTTTTATGTAATATTGATGAAAGCGTACATAGTGTTATGTTTTTAAATTGCACATTTATTTGTTGTTATATAAAATCTATGTTTGATTATTTCTTAGGGACCCAAAAGGCACCAATTTCGTGGAAAGACCCAGTACTGGGAAGAGTGTGTGACTTCTAGTATGTGATTCTGAATTTAGCAACAGCCTTTTTGGATTCTAAATTGTTGTTGCAGTTCCTCAGAGTTTCTGAGTCAGACCTCAGTCTTAAGGGAGTGGGCGTTCCAATTAAAGGTTCCTACTGGGAACTCGGAATTACCAAGTACAAATGGAACACACCATCAGTTTCTGTTTCCACTTCCAGTGTTGTGGCCAGTAGAGCCTTTTCTCGGACTGATGACGCATTTCCACAGTAAAAAAAAAAAAATGGTGTATACAGTTTTCATTCAGAAGTTGCTTGTAAATAATTAATTACAAAGAAACAGCAAGTAACACATTGAAATAAACATGAATTTTGATGTAGAAAGACTGAATTAGTATTTTCTTGTAAAATATTCTCCAGTAATCTTTGTTTTATTTAGAACTTTGAAAAATCAGTTTTTACAGTGATAGTAAATGTATTATATATATATTAGGGCTTTCAGTCGATTAAAATTTTTAATCTAATTAATCACATGATGTTTCAATTAATTAATCTAATTAATCACAAAATAAATTAGTTTGAAAATACCCACAAAAGATTATTTTTTATGTTAAATGGGAAAGCATCAAGTATACAAATTTTAGCTTTAAAAAAAAAAATATTTAATTCAACATAGGATTTATAAACATAAACTATGGAACATAAAAAAAGAGAATTTGAGAAACATCTCAATATTTTTTGTTTGTAAAATGAAAGTCATTGGTAACCAAAACAGCTTTGTTACCAACAATCTTCAAAATACGTTCTTTCATGTTCCACAAAAGAAAGGTTTGAAACAACCTGAAGGTGAGTAAATGATGACAGAATGTTGTTTTTTTTGTGAACTATCCCTTTAATGTTTTTATTTTTATTATTATTTTTTTTTTTATGAAATTATACTCTAAATAAGAAATTAAATCTGCCAAGAGGTGGCAGTAAATGTCTTTATGAGTCATTCATTTTTTCATTGATTCGTTCAAATGGTTGATTCATTCAGGAATGAAGTGATTGCCTCTCTTTATGAATGTGCTTTTGAATCATTGATTCACACGATTCGTTCAAAATGTGGATTCATTCAGAGACTAAACACCGCTGTGTTGCTCTGAGACACACAACAATTCTGCTTTGGCTTCAAAGGTAGTAGGTGACCCTGGACCACAAAATAAGGGTCAATTTTTTGAAATTGAGATTTATACATCATCTGAAAGTAGCTTTCCATTGACATGTGGTTTGTTAGGATAGGACAATATTTGACCGAGATACTATTTGACAATCTAGAATTTGAGGATGCAAAAAAATCTAAATATTGAGAAAATTACCTTTAAAGTTGTTCTAATGAAGTTCTTAGCAATGCACATTACTAATCAAAAAATGAAGTTTTGATATATTTACGGTAGGAAATTTACAAAATATCTTCATGGAAGATGATTATTTAATATCCTAACGATTTTTGGCATTAAAGAAAAATCAATAATTTTGACCCATACAATGTATTTTTTGCTATTGCTACAGATATAAATATGAGACAAAACACATACAGGGGCATTTTTTGCACCAATATCTTGAATTTTAAGGCATAACTGCATTTGTGGAGTTATTTCCTTGAATCATATTTGTCAACAGTTAACTTTATGAAATATAAGACGATGTACAGGTCTGGGAGCGGGGCTGATGCATTAAAATGACAGCCCTAATATATGTATTTATATGTATTTTAAACATTTAATGTACATTTGCGACACTTTTTTTTTAAGTTGATGGCAAATTTAAAATTTTTCATAATCTTGCTTTTGGAACACAAAAATGATATTTGTTGTAGTTTCCATTCACCACTATAGAAGTTTAACCAACTATGATGACGGAAATGTGAAAAGCGTCTATTTAAGTCACATTCAAATGGAATTCAATTCTTCAGTTCTGAATTTTGCATAACCCTTGTAATTATCATATTCATAAACCATGATATTTCCAAGACACATGACACAGTTTTGCACTTGCATGTCCAGAAAGCCATGACAATCCCATTGTGCGCTTTTCTAAAAAAAAAAACTGTATGGCAAAACAACGTTTTAATAAAAAGGTGTGGCCACCTTTAATAATTCAGCCTCATTTTAATTTCCTAATTAAGAAGGAAATGTGTAAGGGGGAGGGGAGCGGCTCCAGAGAAATACAATTAATTTAATTGTCCTTTTTAATCTTGGAAACGCCGCATCCTAGCGAGCCAGCCGTTGTCTTTCTCGGCGTCTCGCAAAGTGCACCTGCCTCCTCTGTCAGTACAAAAGAACAATCCTTCACTGCCCTGCCTCTCGCTCAACCGCTGGCTCTCTACTGTTTTCAAGTCTGTTCTCTAATTCACCTCCACTTTGTAGCTGAACCCATCAGTCATGGGCATAAAAGACCCACTGTGCCTCTCAAGACCACTGGATGTGTATTAGAGCAATTTAGTGTAATTTACATTTTGCTGCAGGTCCCATTGTGAAGACCTGTCTAAAACTCACTGGGGTGCGTCAAACTTGCCTTGTGCGTTTCTTTTTTTCCCGCCGTTAATGGGCTGACCTCAACTTAATGAAAGAATGGTCTTCTAATTGCTACGCGTTTGCCTTAGAAAATTGCATGTCTTTACCGCATAAGTTAAGTTGAATAACTTTGGTTCAAAAAAAAAAAAAAAAGCAGGAGGAAATGGTCTTGGTGATCTGATTCGAACCTGTGTTCATTTTTGCTACATGCAAAAAATTTCCTGAAGTCTCTGCATGACAGATTAACATTAACAATATATCGTTTAAATGTACACATTATGTACTTTAATTAAAATGTCTAGCATTAAGTGTCATTTGTGCATGATGGTGTTTAGTCTTTGTGCCACTAAATGTGTTTATTGGCTAATGCCCATATGGCAAAAATCTATATATTTTTAAACATAATGTATATTTTCAAATATATTTCAACATATACAAAAAATGGCCAAAATATATATTTGCTATTATTTTATTTTCTTTTATTATTTGATTTGATTTGATTTGATTTGATGCCATATAGGTTTTCTTATAATAAAATCTTCATAAATGTGTTTATTTGCTATTGTCCATATGGCACAAATCTATATTTTCAAATATACTTACAAATATATTAAAAAATATACAAAAAAAAGGCCAAAAGATATCATTGCTTTAGTATATAAATATATACTGGAAGATTGGAAATGTATGTCCCCTAAAATACATTTTGAAATGTGTTTTGGTATATGAAGGGTAAAAAGTAAATATATTTTCAATTTTAAAAATATATTTCAATGAGCTTCAGTATATTTAGCAAGTTTTATTTTATTTTATTTTATTTTATTTTATATGGGTTTTCTTATATTAAATATTAAAGTCCTCATAAACGTGTTTATTTGCTATTGTCCATATGGCAAAAGTCTATATTTTCAAATATACTTAAAAATATATTTTAAAATATACAAAAAATGGCCAAAATATATAATTGCTATATTATATAATGTATACTGTTTGGAAATCTATGTCCCTAAAATACATTTTGAAAAATATTTTGGTATATGATGGTTAAAAAGTAAATATATTTTCAGTTTCAAAAATGTTCATTGAGCTTCAAAATATTTATTTTATTATTTTATTTTATTTTATTTTGCCATATGGGTTTTTTTTTATATTAAAGTCCTCATAAATGTGTTTATTTACTATTGTCCATATGGCGCAAATCTATATCTTCAAATATACTTACAAATATATTTTAAAATATACAAAAAAATGACCAAAATATATAATTACTGTAGTATACAAATATATACTGTTTGGAAATCTATGCCTCTAAAATACATTTTGAAATATATTTTGGTATATGATGGTTAAAAAGTAAATCTATTTCAGCTTCAAAAATTTTCATTGAGCTTCAGAATATTTAGCAATTTGTTTATAATTTTATTTTATTTATTTTTTATTTATTTATTTTTTTTTTTGCCAAATAGGTTTTCTTATGTTGAAGTCCTCATGTGGTCTTCTATTATTCTATTCTTCTGTATTATTACTATCATTATTACATATTACAGACATTTATTTGAATTTATATAAATACATTTTATATAAATTATATATTCTAATGCAGATTTAATAGTTCAAGTATGTCGGTATATTAACATTACATCAGTTAATTACAACAAAATGCGAAATTATAAACAAAAATTAAACATTTTAAATGTCACCACGGTGTAAATACATATGCAAACGGTCAAAATTTAATTCATTTATACGTTTAATTTATTTATATGACATTAAAACCGCCAAAGAGTTTTACTAAAATCACAATGAAGATGATCTCCATCAGTGTTTAGTTCAGTACATCAAGTTTAATTTGCTTTGCACTGCTCCTTTTAGCCCAAAAACGGCCTTTGGTTTCTAAGGAGGCCATTGTATTTCCTTCATCGCCTAGCAACTATCACCAAGGCCAGCGCTTCATTGTTGCTGAGGCGAAGCTCTGCGTGCTGCACTGTCTGTTTGCAGATTCATCTGCACGCTTGCATTACTCTATAGATTTGATTAAATGCATCTGATGCCCAGCCGTGTTAAAAACACACACGTGCGCTAAATGGCACAAATAATGATTTAAAACAGTTTGCCATACGAATGATCGAATGCAAAGAAGATGGTTTAAAAAGACGGCAGCCTATAGAACAGATGAACTTATATACAGTGGAAAGAGAGGGCGGGACTTTTACGCTGAAAAGATTTTCAAGTAAAATTTGCTTGACGTCATTTTTACACAATATCCTTGAATAGCACCTGTGTGCAGGGGGGGTTGTCTGTCTGTCAGCTTTGAGTAAAAAACATAACCCATGTCTGCAAAACCTACCCATTAGTATCCACCACTGACCAGAGACGCAGAGCTTTCCTCGCGCCCGGGGCCCTTCAGGACCGGACGTTTTTTTTGCAGAGATAAGACTCCTCAGGAAGCACCGGCTCTGGACCGTTGCTCCTACAGTCTTTCCAAAACAAACCTGTAGTTTTGCTCCCCAAATTTTCAGCTAAAGCACCTTGGAGTTTGTAGCAGTACTCCATTCATCTGGCCTCTGTTTTATTTTCAAGTGCTGCAGAGACTCCAATTATCAGCGGGAGCCTTATTTTTCCTTTTTCTTTGCCTATTTTTCTTTCTTTTTTCGTCAAAGGCAAGCCCTTTCCACTATAAACTGATTCCTTTGAGAGACACACAATGGCCGTTCATGGTAAGTACCAAGTGTTTTATTTGTTATTTTGAGTTATTGTGAGATTGTGACGGGCAGGACATATTTTCATGTACGCTTTATTTGCTGCGTTGTATCACCTGCTTCGTTTTCATTTTTCCATTTTTGATCCATCCCTATAGGTCACCAGCTATTAAGGACTTTGAATTTATATTTCAGAACGAGTACAAGACAGAAAAAGGACAATCGTTGACTTATTTTACATCCACCACATCAGGAATTGAAGTGAATGTCCTTGTGCATCATTCCGGTAAGTTCTGATCAAGTTAGAGTCAGAAAAATACATTTTTGTATCTTTTTGGAGATTCAACACTACTGGTGATATTCTATAAAAAAGTAATTTCCTTTATTAAATTTCGTCAAATGATGCATGTTTTGCAGAGACACACCTTAAAAAGCTTAACAAATGGCATTGAATTTCAAAAAAAGATGCAAAAACGCTTTATGAAGGCTGATGTGTGCATGAAAAGCTCGAAGTAGTTTATTTATCTCGCTGTACAAGGAGAAGGTCATGTGGACTCACAGCGTGTCCCTCACGTCTGTGTGACCTTCACACCAGATATTACATGGTACTGGTGATGTGAGATGATAAACGACCAAATTATTGCTTTATAATGAGTTAGAACTCTGACAGATGTGTATAAAATGTCTGATACCGACTGCAGTCTGCAGGCCAAGTGTTCCGTTGACAGAATGAAGCGGCACATAAAATCACGACTGGGGAGTTTGTCAATTTCTGTTATGTCTCCACTGGTAACGCATGCCTTTTTAGTAGGTTTTTTTTTGGAAAATAAAACCAGCTTTTTTTAGTCTGAGATGTTTTGATGACATCCATTGCCGTGTGGAAGACTAGTGATTTTGTTGTTTTTGTTATCTAAGGAGACAACAAATCATAGTCTGCCTCACGGCACTGAGACGAATGCCTTCAATGCATAGAAAATAAGCAGAGTTTATTTATTTACACTGCCCTCTGCTGCCAAACCAAATGACTGACATGAACCGAGGATGTTTAATTGGAAATAAATGTACCCAAATTTGCTCCTGTGGTTATTTAGATGAATGTGAATGTGTTTTAGGTTTTATTTAGGATAGCTGAACTGACACCTTGAAGTGTTTCTGTCATTTTGTTTTCTTATTGTGATGCTGTCTCTGTTTCTTGGCATAAAATGTAGTTCTGTATTAGAATTAAGAAGAGAGCTTTTTAAAGAAATTGGCTTCTCTGAAGCGTTTTTGTCATTTTTTGGCATTGAATGTAAAACTGAGATTCAACCAGATTAATTAAAATGACAAAATCATGTCTTATAACATTTAACAGTTTACAACATTTAACATTTCAGACACAATATGGGCATTTTAGGTTATTTTTGCTCCAGCAGTTATAAAATATGTATATATATATATATATATATATAGTAGTTGTACAAAAAAATGTTAAAATGCTCATAAATCATGCTCTTAAATTTTAATTCTTAAATAAATTTAAAAAACCCAGTCATGTTAATGTATCACTGATTCTTGAGATATGGCACAAAAAAATTCCAACAATTCCATTTTTTAAATAATAACATTTCTACTTTTAAATCAGTTAGTCCTAACACTAATGTACCTTTTTATTTAATTTGGTTTTTTATTTTACAAAATTTATGTATATACATATTAAATATGGATTCAAAAATATAAATCTAGGGGTCTATTTATAGGTGTCTATATATAAAAATGTTTTTTAAGCCATTACTATAATACTATATTTTTATTTTTATTAAGTTTTTCTGCTGTTTCACTTTCAAACATATTTTTTTAAATCAAAAATTAATAATTTAGGAATTGTATAAAGTATATATGTTAGAATGCACTTAAATCATGAAATCTTAATTTTACTTTTTTTTTTTTTTTACAACACAAGTTTTTTTTGAGATATGGCACAAAATATTTCTAACGATTCAATTTTTAAAATAGTAACATTTCTACTTTTAAATCGATTAGAGATAATCATTAGAATGTTCCTAATACTAATGTGCCATTTTATTTAATTTTGTTTTTTTTTCATTTTGCCAAATTTATGGCATTGCCGTCAGAGCATACATATTAAATATGGTTTCAAAAATATAAATCAAAAATATTAAAATCTCAGGGGTACTTTATATAAATATGTGACCCTGGACCACAAAACCAGTCATAAGGGTCCGTTTTTTTTTAGATGGCCAAGATACAACTAAAATAATGAGAAAATCACCTTAAAAGTTGTTCAGATGAAGGTCTTAGCGATGCATATTAGTAATCAAAAATTAAGTTTTGATATATTTTCGGTAGGAAATTTACAAAGTATTTTCAAGGAACGTGATCTTTCCTTAATATCCTAGTGATTTTTGGCATAAAAGAAAAATCTTTGACCCGTACCGTGTATTTTTAGCTATTGCTACAAATATACCCATGCTGCTTATGACTGGTTTTGTGATCCAGGGTTGCATTTAAAAATATCAGGAAAATTAAAGACAGGCTTCCTCCTGAACGTTTGCTATAAATAATTTTAGATTTGTCAACTTAGAAATGTCTTTAGACAGTTTCCCTCATTTTATGGAGGTCCTAGTAGTAGCACAAGAAATACAAAATGGCTACTGCATTTAATGCATGTGAGATGTGCAAAGAAAAAAAACACATTTGTGAGAAAAAAGAAGAAGGAGATTTAGCATTGATCTTTAGATCACTTTTATTGTTATTTTAAATACACATAAAGAGAACAAAATGGAAGATAACTAAGAAGAATTCCTGTGGTTTTACTGAGGAGGCAGGATGGCTTTGCTCTTGTCAGCCACAAACTTGAGGACATCTTCAACGTGGGTCTGGACCATGCCGGCCAGGGGGGCGACCTGAGCCTGGACGGAGGCGGCCAGAGGCTTGATGTGGTCTTCAATGTTGCTGAGGGGCTTCAGCTGCTCCTGGAGCTTCTCAACCAGGGGCTGAAACTGGGCTCTGCTCTTCTCCAAGTAAGCGCTGCAACACAAACCGAGTTAATCAGCACTGCTGTTCTTTACTAACATTGTTTGAGTTGCAGTTTCATCGCACGAGGATGATAATGATGGACTTACTTGGCCTTGTTGGCCAGCTCAGGGCCTTCGACGTTCTTCAGGTTGTCGACGAGATCCTGGAAGTACTTGGCGATCTTCTCCAGCTCGGCAGGAGCGTCTCTCTTGACCAGAGATGCTGACTCAGAGCCTGGAATAGGAACAGAAATGTTTGATCAATACAGTCTTACATCTTAAATGGCATTACTCTCAGCCACTCAAGCTAAATCAGGTGAAAGACTGCATTTCTACAGGGCACTTTGTTATGTTAAGCACTTTACAGAGTGAGGATAAAATACCCACGACATACATTGTTCTAGTTTCTGTTACCATATTACATACACAAAATATCTTGAGAGCATCACAAGTTAACATGGTTTAAAGTCTCACCAATGGCCAGAGCTACAACAAGGACAGCGATGAGGGAGAAATTCATGGTTGCAGGTTGGGTGAGATTTACCTGAACAGAAAGAGATGTAAATATTTCATTTACATAAAAAATCAACAGCAGAGTTTGTCGTGATCATATATACAATGCAGCTACAATCTTACCTTGTGCCCTGAGCTTCTTAGTCCTGATGGATGTTGTGATGGTGAGTTCTCTAAAAATCCTTGGGGTTTTATAGTCCCGGGATGATGGGATTGCACCCGTTCAAAGGGTGACCTGTGCTGATGAAATCATCCATACACACAAAACCTTTAGGCTTTACCTGACACTGAAGTGATTGAATCAAAGTTCAATAGTAATCTGTGTTTGTGCTTAATTAGTGCATTTTTGTGGTGTTTCAGTCACATGATGACTTCGTCAGTTTTAATGACGACACTGCAGAAGACCTTCTGTGTGTTCAGAAACAAACTGGCTTGTTTTTGTACACAGAAATGAAGTAATCAATGTGTTTTTGGTTGAATATACTGTTTTGGAATTTTATTTAAATAAATTTATGCCCAAAACGGCTTGTGTGGTGATTTCAATGACAGTGTGATGATGTGAATGTGTTAACATTTAGTTTTATTCATGAACTTCATCACAGCTTTTACCTGACCGTAATTGTACCTTTGGGTTTCTTTTCTTTCTTTTTTTTTTTTTTTTTGGTCTCATAACTGTCTTAGAGTCTGTTCTTGCATGCATAAAATATTTTAATTAGGATGCCAGCAGACTGAGTGACACTTGCAGCATGGTTTTTTTTAAACAATTTTTCCATTGCTTTTATACTTTGTCATTTGGGATTGGCATATAAAGATGTGGGATTAATGTGGGATTAAAGAAGGTAATTTACAATGACCAAAAAAAAATCCTTATTACACTTGTTTTCTAAAACATTCGGTTAAGACTAGTTTTAGCAGAGCAATTCCGTAATTAGGTACTTGTAAATATTTTAAAATACATTTTAAACTACACATAATCAGACAATTTATTGATTCTTTCTAATTCCTCTTTTTCATCTTTTTAATTTCCTTTCTAAAATAGACTACTGCTTATATACACTCAGAAAGTCTTCAAGTTTTGTGGACATTCACATAAAGATCAGTCGTTAGGCAGGTGACGACACAGCATTTGACCACTGATTGACAAAAATCAATCAGTATTTCAATCAAAAAGTATTTCAACATTGCATCAACTACTGATGAACACATTCGTTTTTATTTAAATTATCACACTATAGGTTATTTAACCGTGGATTTGGAAGGATTTTGTTTTTCAAACACATTAAAATGCACAAATTCACAAACTTTTGTGTCATCTGATCCTCTTACACCTAATATATGTGACCCTGGAACACAAAATAAGTCTTAAGTAGCAAGGGTATATTTGTAGCAATAGCCAAAAATGCATTGTATGGGTCAAACTTTTTCTTTTATGCCTAAAATCATTAGGATAAAATCATGTTCCATGAAGATATAATTTTTGAATAATAATATGCATTGCTAAGAATTTCATATGGACTGCTTTAAAGGTGATTTTCTCAATATTTAGATTTTTTTTTCACCATCAAATTCCAGATTTTCAAATAGTTGTATCTCGGCCAAATATTGTCCTATCCTAACAAAGCATACAGCTTTCAGATGACGCATAAATCTCCATCTCAAAAAACGGACCCTTATGACTGGTTTTGTGGTCCAGGGTCACATATTTATATAAAGTACCCCTGAGATTGATTCTTTGAAATTGATTATAGTCACATGATATGCAGGTAGACATAAAATATTTAATAGGTTTAATAGGTTTTTTTTTTTTTTTAAATGAATTAATTTATTTTTATTTAACATTTTTTATGATTTACTTAATTATTAGTTTTTTATTAAACTCATAAACCCCCTGCAGTTCCTTGTCAAATGCTAGTTTGGGAAACCTTGACATAATATAATGTTTAATGCATTTCATGTTGTTAATAACAACAAACGAAATATATATTTTCTTACTCTTCGTATTTTTATGTCAATATGGTTCCAAATTATCCTATTTAAATCAATGTGATAGACAAATTAGGTCAAAATCTAAACGTTTTCAAAAAGTAGTCTGATTATGTTACTTAAAATGTGTAATGTAATGGATTACATGACTAACTACAATGTTTGTCATGTACCCAGCTCTGATGATTGGTTAGGTCTTATGTGTTAATGAAAGAGTTAAAAATTAATAAACCCTCAAATCATCACCCACTGTAGGTACAGGTAGGTACAGCCGTTCTAAAAATCCCTTTTTTCTTTTACATTTTTTCTCACAATAAGTGTTGGAAATAATTTTCCAAACATTTTACCTTGTTTTCTGACAATGTAAGACAACTGAATAACGAGACAGTACAAAGTGGTCACATTTTAATCCTTTTTATTATTTCAAACATACCAATATACATACGAAGAGATTGTGTCACAATGGAAAAAACTAATGGTGATTTCTGTGGTTTTACTGAGGAGGCAGGATGCCTTTGGTCTGGTCAGCCATAAACTTGAGGACATCTTCAACATGAGTCTGGACCATGCCGGCCAGGGGGGCGACCTGAGCCTGGACGGATTCAGCCAGAGGCTTGATGTGGTCTTCAATGTTGCTGGAGAGGGGCTTCAGCTGCTCCTGGAGCTTCTCAACCATGGGCTGGAACTGGGCTTTGCTCTGCTCAAAGTAAGTGCTGCAACATAAACCAAAGAGAATTATTTAATAAAATCAGTTCAAATGCATCATAATTGTGTTGATCATTTAAGATTCCTCCACAGTGCATAATGACGAAGGACTTACTTGGCCTTGTTGGCCAGCTCAGGGCCCTCAACATTCTTCAAGTTGTCCACAAGATCCTGGAAGTACTTGGCGATCTTCTCCAGCTCAGCAGAAGCGTCTCTCTTGACCAGAGATGCTGACTCAGAGCCTGGAACATGAACAGAAATGTTTGATCAATATACAGTCTTGCATCTTTACACTCAGCTACTCAAGCTAAATCAGGTGAACGTCTGTTATGTTAAGTACTTATAAAATACCCACCGCACACATTCTTCTAGTTTATGTCATTTAACCCTTAAACTAACCAAGCATACGCAATATACAATATATCTTGAGGGCATCGCAAGTTAACATGGTTTAAAGTCTCACCAATGGCCAGAGCTACAACAAGGACGGCGATGAGGGAGAATTTCATGGTTGCAGTTTGGGCGAGAGTTACCTGAACAGAAAGAGAAGGTAATTAATCTCAGTTTCCATTAAGAATCAACAGCAGAGTTTAACTTAACCATACATATAATGTATCTTACCTTGCTTGCAGGGGTTCTTAGAGCCAATGATGTGTTCTCCAAAGAGTCGTGGGTTTATATAATCCCAGTACAAGTTCAAAGGGTGACCCGTGCTGATGAAATCATCCACACACACTGAACCTTTAGGCTTTACCTGACACTGAAGTGACTGAATCAAAGTTCAGCAGTAATCTCTTTTACTCTTTGCGCTCAAATGATGCATTTTGTGATTTCTAATTACCTCATGAGATCAGTTTTATATGAGGATGTATTGAGAGTACATTAAGCATCCAGTTAGTAAAAATAGCTTGCCTAATGTATTAATGAAGCACATTTCCATGCCTTTGTCTTGATCATAAACTCTTTAAAACACTGGAAAGGTAAATCCAGATTATACTGGGTATAAAACCATGCAACCTTGCTTAACAGTCTTAAGTCTTGCATAACTAGTGAATAGATTTTACTTTTGCTCTGTGGAAACCTAATCCTAATAATCCTAATATATCTATAATCCATAGTATTTTACGTAAACGATTTTAAACTGTGGTCCAGGGACCATCAGAGGCCGTAAAGAATGCAGGGGGGTCCATGAAAAAGTGAAAAAAAAGTGTAAAAAAACAAAAAAAAACATAAATAAATAAGTAAATGATGAAAAAAATAAAATCAAGTTAAATTAATGGATTTGATCAAATAAATTTGATTAAATATATCAAACATTTTATTAAATAAATACATAACAGTACAATACTATAGTGAATATATAAAAAAAATAATAATGTAATGTAATAGAAACTTTTTTCCCCAAATATATTTTACACATTTAGAATATTTGTAAAAAAAAAAATAATAATAAAAAAAAATAATAATAATGGGGATGGGGATGGGGTCCTTCACACTGGGATGATCATATTCCTTGGCATCTAAAAAACTGACATAGTTGGCCTACTTTGAATGTAGAAATGTAATGACAAACAATAAACAGACATCAGATCATATGCTTTGACTTCCACGTCCACACCGACCAGCTCAGCCGTTATTCTATCACAAACTGATTGGGTTTATCTAAGACTGCAGAGTGGGGAAAATATCTACAGTCAGGTATTCCTTGTTATCTTGTCTCCTTTTGCCCAATAAAAGGATTATTGGAGTTCAACGTTAGAAACAAGCACTGAACTTTACACTCATCATTTTGGGTCTTATTTAAAGTTGATTTATAGATTAATTTATTAATACTTTACCACTTAGTTATCATCAACGTTGTTTAAAATATGTTACATTTATCAATGCTGATTATTAACAGTTTCATTAAATTGATCAAATATAATTTTGGCTAAATTAAAGTGACAGTATCAGGGACTCGCTAAATAAAGAAGACACCAAGACATAATGTTTTTTTAGCTGTATGAAGTAATAAATGTGTTTTTATTGTTTATTTGTGTTTATTTATGTTAATGTGTAATGTTTATTAATAAAAAAATAATTCCTGGCCTATTCGTGTTTGTCATCTATATCGGGTTGTATAGTGTTATAGATTCAGAGACGTTATTATCTCCTCCAAAACAACAGATGGCGAAGTACTCGATCCGCATGTGACGCACGGAAGTCGAACAAGACGCAGCGTCGCGTTGAGTGTTTTGCGCATGCTCGCTGCCGCATTCTCGCTCACTCACAATCAGGCATCATGGCTGACGTACTGGATCTTCATGAAGCGGGAGGTGAAGATTTTCCTATGGACGAGGATGGCGACGGTACAGTGGTTATTTATATTCAAACGGTGCACAGACAGTTTATTAATGTGATATGATCTAATTCCACCTGTTTATTAGTGTTGAGTGTATGAAATGTGCTTGTTTATGTCTGGCGGGCCTAGTCCGATTAGCACGCGTGCTAATAGTTAGCTAATTCAAACGAGCCGCGCGTTGTAGCGACTCTGCTATATTGTTGCTTTGTTTTGGTTTTAGTTTTTTACACGTTTCGTTTTTTTATGTTTTCATGATCAAAACAGTATTGTGTAGGCGATAAACACGCAGGCTCAGGTGTATACGTTCATATCATTTGTTTTAGTGTTTCCAGTATTCATTGCAGTCTTCTATGCTAGTTTGTGTTTATGTTCTCACGGTACACTTTTAAAAATTTTGTTTAGTACTTTCCAATGCTTTGTAAAAGTGATTTATTTTGCTTTGTTGTCCTTACAGAGAGCATTCACAAGTTAAAAGAGAAAGCCAAGAAGAGGAAGGGTCGTGGGTTTGGATCAGGTAAGTCACCTCTTCTCCAATCTTGTGTTGTCTCGTCTTAATTAATCATGTGCTGATGATGTTTGCTGCTTTATTTCACAGAAGAGGGAGCGAGATCTAGAGTCAGAGAGGATTATGACACAGTAGAACAGGATGGAGATGAGCCTGGACCACAGAGATGTAAGTGTAACTCACAGAACTATACAAGCATGTATTGCAAGTCATAAACGTAATCAGAGACGATAATCATGTCAGCATCTGACTACCTTCTCTTGATCTTTGTGATCTAAAAAAAAAGTCAAGTAGCTGTTAGTTTTAACATGTTTTGGTGTCATTCAGCTGTTGAAGGATGGATTCTGTTTGTGACTGGTGTACATGAGGAAGCAACAGAAGAGGATGTCCACGACAAATTTGCAGAGTTTGGAGAAATCAAGAACTTGCATTTAAATTTGGACAGAAGAACTGGTTACCTTAAGGTAGGTTTGCAGCTTTTGTTCACTCTGGTTTAGAAAGGTTGGGATCAGAAACATTTTTAATGTTTTCTTAAATAAGTTTCTTATGCTCATCAAGGCTGTTTATTTGATCAAAAATACAGGGAATTTTTTTTTTATGTGAAATAAAATTTTATAAAAGAAAATGTGAAAAATTGCGATGTAAAATAATGCGTTTCTTTTTTAATATACATTAAAATCTTATTTATTCCTGTGATGCAAAGTTACATTTTCAGCATCATTACTCCAGTATTCAGTGTCACATTATCCTTCAGAAATCATTCTAATTCTAATCATTCATTTTGGAATCTTTGATGCTTTTTTCTGGATTCTTTGACTAAAAAGTTAAAAAGAACAGTGTTTATTTAAAGTTATTTCATTTATTTAAAATAGAAGTCTTTTCTAAAAATATACAATATGTATAAAAATATACATTACCATTCAAAAGTTTGCGGTCAGTAAATTAATTCCTTCCTTTTTTGAAAGAAAGAAATAAATAAATACTTTTATTCAGCAATGTGTTAAATTGATAAAAAGTAGTAGCAAAGACTTACATTGTTAGAAAAGATTTATATTTTGAATAAATACTGTTCTGTATCACAGATTCTAAAAAAAATATATTTGGCAGCACAACTGTTGGCACATGGATAATTCTAATAACAAATCTGCGTATTAGACTGATTTCTGAAGGATCAGGTGATACTTAAGACTTGAGAAATGGCTGATGAAAATTCAGCATTGCATCACAGAAATAAATTATATTTGAAAGTATATTCAAATAGAAACCATTATTTTGTATTGTAATAACATTTTGCAATACTGTTTTTTTTTCTGTATTTTTAATCACAAATACAGCCTTGAGCATAAGTGACATCTTTAAAAACATAAGTCTTACTGATCTCAAATTTCTGAATGGCTGTGTAAATTTTTTCAGACCCTAATAATTTCACTTTAATGGCAATGAAAAGTTATTAGTCAGTTGCTGAACTCCTTTTTTTCCATTTTCAGAAATGTGAAATTTTATTTTCATAGGAGCCTGATAAAAATGCTCATGTAAAAGAATTTATTTATTTTTGCATCTGAAGCCTTCATTTATCTATTTATAATGCTTTTTATGCTGCTATTTTCTGTGTTAAAATTGATAACGGGTTTTTGTGGTGACATTTCAGGTTTGTGTTAGTTTTATTGGCTCAGGAAGGTTTTTTTTCTTCTCTCTGTATTTATGTATTGGCTCTGAAAACCTCAGTCTTTCTCCCAATTAAAAGAATTGTTGAATCTGTGGGATACAACAGCGATACACCTTATGCTTTATTTAGTCCACCAGATGGCAGTGTTTTAAACAGAACATACAATGATTTTGAAAATTGTTTCTTATGACATTGCTTTTGTGTGCTTAAGCATTCCAATGATTGATTTGCACAATGTTTAGAATGTAGATTTTCTATTAGGTTAATATGTTTGTGGCATCTTTACATTTGATTAACGAGGCACATCTTTGATATTTTGTCTATTCAAGCATTTTTAATAAACTCGAGTGGTGGGGAGGGCGGAAAAGCCGGTTCTTTTTATGGTATTTTACTTTTTTGGTGTACAAAAAAAAATCTCTACCTTGTGTACTGGTCCCCTCAGCTGTCCTCAGTATAGTTTTTTTTTTTTAAAATCCCACAGTGCTCTGTAAATATGAGAGTGAATTTAAACATTTAGACCATGTTTTGTGCATGTGTAAATGTTTTATGTATACCACTATCAGCCATTGATAAACCAATTTTGGTTAATCACCAAATTCGACCCTGCTTTTACTAGCAGGTTTGTTTTCTTAGGTCAAGCTGACACATGTTAATGCATAAAATGTTTAGTTTGGCTTGTTTCAGGACAAAGAATGTGAAAAGCAGTTCTGGAACCAGGCAACCCATTGGGGAAGCATCCCTTTGAGGGCTTCATGTGTTGTTTGAAACATTATCTTGGCAAATAATGAGACTTGTTTTTCATAGGGTTATGCACTGGTGGAGTACGAGACCTACAAAGAAGCCCAGGCAGCGATGGAAGGGCTGAATGGCCAGGAACTTATGGGGCAACCAATCAGCGTCGACTGGTGCTTTGTAAGAGGACCCCCTAAGAGCAAGAGGAGGTGAGTCAGTTCCTGATTCTGTTAAACTGGATTTATATACTTGGGACCGTTTCACTCGCTCACACAAACTTCATTTGTAGTGGATATTTGTCTTCTATTGAATTTGGTAATGATACAGGTCGTAATAGAACATGACTAATGGACCGCTGTGCTTTTTCTCTAGGGGTGGAAGGCGACGCAGCAGGAGCCCTGACAGACGGCGACGTTGATTTTCCCCGTTTTTTGACTCCAGTGTCTGTTTCCCAGCCAGGGTGGCATTGTTTTTCAAGACAGTTTGGAGTCAGATTGGAGTGTGCGTGCATCTCTTTACATAAGGATTTTAGTGTTTTTGAGGAGGGGGGAGTTTGTCTTAATTGTTAGTTATTCTGCAACTGTCTGTACATTTTTTTGTTGAATGACAGATGCTGCTGAAGCATACATGTGTTGAAGTTTTTGGGGTTTTTTTTTGTTTGTTTTTTTTGTGGCAGTACGCTTTAAAATGTATGTAGACATTCACCACTCAGTAATTCACTCATTGAAACCTGTTAAGACTAACGATTTGTATATTTCCAATAAATTAATTTGGTTTGAGATCTTTGTTGGTTTCATGCTTTGCATTTGATCCCATTCAGTTTTTTTGTACTATTAAGTTTATCCAAATAAATGCAGTTCTAAAATAGTATAAATATTAATAAAAAAACAGTCATGAGTTTGTTCATGAGTCTCTTTTGAGATTTGTTTTTTTTTGTTTAAACATTCAAAGGCTCAGTGTCCATATAATTATAATTTTTTTTCGAATTACAGAAGTTAATATTTTTGTTTAGCTGGGATGCTTTAAATTGATGATAAAGACATTTATAATGTAACAAAATATTCTATTTTCAAATGAATAGAATGTTCAGAAGAACAGCAATTATCAAAAAAAAAACCTAAAGTTCTACTCTGCTTTTTTTAACATGATGTTTTTTGAGCAGCAAATCAGAATATTAGAATGATTTCTGAAGGATCATGTGACTGGAGAAGTGATGCTAAAAATTTAGCTTTGAAATCACAGAAATAAATACGTTTATTTGAATAGAAATCTTTGTTGATTTCATGCTTTGCATTTGACCCCATTCTGTTTTTTACAATTACAGTTTTTTTGCGAAGAACTTACAAATTTATCCAAATAAATGCAGTGCTAAGTAGTAGTATAAATCCACATAAAAACAGTCATGTGTAGTGTTCATGAGTTTCTTTTGAGATTACTTTTTTTAATTTTTATAACCTGTTTTGTGCAAATTTTGGCCATGACTTTAATGCACTGACTCATATTGGCCACAAATAGTTTCATAATTTAAAAAATTATTCTTTCTTACACTAATGTTTTTGTATTTACTTACATTCTACTTTCTTGCTAGAAATTAAATAAAAATTAGGATGTAAAATGACTTTTTGATGTTTAGGTAATTGCATATTTAATTGCTAACTTTAAACTGAGCTTAAAGGAATTATACAAATATTAGATATACTTTTCTCCTTTTTTTCCTCATCAGAAGTGGAATTTACACCACAGAGGAATGTCATATCTTTATTAGGAAATGTTTTTAAACTAATTTTCCACTAAATCATAGGCGTTAACTTATCATAAAGGGGGAAAAAAAACTTATGAGGTCATGCTGACAGAATATATGGAATTGACCGGACAAGATGCTAATGACATTTTTCCAGCATCAGCAAATTACATCGTGACTAAGCCGGTCCCCCTTAAATAAAATTGTTGCTTATTGCTTTGTCACTGTCACTCAGGTCCGATTTTCTTTCATAGGCTCCTCGAACCGCTGCCCATCATGTACAATGTGGTTAACCAACCAGCGTGGAATACTGAGCTCCCACTCTCTCTTCACATTTGCCCTTTTCTGCCCACAGGCGGAGCTTAACAGGAAACTCCAACCGCCATTGGCTCACGCCTGTGCCTGTCAAACGCAACTCTCTCTCTGATTGGCCCAAACGGCCAGTTGAGTTTCCTTAGATGGGCGGATTTGTAGCGCCTTGGTTGACATTGTTGTTGTTGTGGGAGTAAGAATGTACTTAGTCGTCAAGTCTTTTAAAGACAAGTAGCTAGACGTATTTTTGACATCTACACAAAGCTGAATACCATATTACCCCGGTGGAAGTGATTTTCTGCAAAAGAAAAGCCTGGACTGCGAGGAAATGAGAGAGAAATTCCGCGAGGCCGCTCGAGGTAAGCGCGCAACTGCATTAGCTTTAGCTACGAGAGCCCGAAAACCCCTCACGAACGTTTTGTAACGGAACCGGGTCGATTTTCATCAGCGCCTGAGTGTCGGTGATAAAAGGAAAGTGTCCGTTAAGTGTTATTTCCGTTCTATCCATAGTTTGACATCAGATTAGATATTTTCTGTTGAAAAACTGTGTGAAAGTAGAGCGTTAATAAGGGAAAGTTGGCCGTTAGGTCATGTTTTAGGCTGGACACTCTGAGGGGACGGTGAGCGAATGGCCGGCCCTTTCTTTAACTGTTTAAACTATATTAACTATCCCTCATAGACTGTAAAAGTTCATTACAAGTCTTATTAAATGTTCTTAATTGTATATAACAAGACTTGATTCTCAGTTTGTGGGCTAACGCAATATATGTGCCTCAGCAACTTTGAGAGACACTCACTGTCCGCTAGCCGAGCAGCTAACCAACTGGTCAAGCAATGACAGTCTGGAGGAAAGACAAGTTGTGTAGTTTTAAAGGTTTAGATTAGTAAGAAGTAAAAATCTGTTATTGATTATTGACCACTATTAAAGCTGTCATCTATGGTTGTGGCCACTCCTTTCAGCTCACTGACCCGTCGTGCTTGTCATGTATGTGTGTTATATGGTTACTGCATATGCTGACCTTTGCATCATATTTGTTTACCATTTGCTGTATAGACTATAGCTTATGTTGGGTCCAGTGTGTCTCATACTGTTTCTTAGTATAATATAGTGTATATTATATTCGGTGTGTTATATGATGACCTGATCTGCATCCTTGGTTGTTATCTTTATATGACAATTTCAGCTAAAGATTATAATCTTGCAAATAACAAGTGTTTTATATGTATGTATGTATGTATGTATGTATGTATGTGTGTGTGTGTGTGTGTGTGTGTGTGTGTGTGTGTGTGTGTGTGTATGTACGGTTTGGTCAGTTACCTGGTTAAGCGGCCATATTGGAGATACTCGGATATAAACAACAGCGTGGATTGCATGGATTAATGAATATGTTTTTCTGCTAATTTTGACAGACTAAGGTTAATAGGTGGTAAAGATACATACCAGCAGTATTAATTAAGATTTTAGCCTAATATTTCACCTACCTGACCAGAAATGATAAGAACAAACATGAATGTTGTCATGTTTTTTTTGCACTCTTCCTTGATTTGTTATAGCTTTTGGCAGTCTGTAGTACTCCAAGTGCTTTTCTTGGTACGACCAATTAGTACAGCCCAAAACAAGACAAACATTGACCATTTTCAGCAGCAATAGTCAGCAAAATTGCTAGTTCCGTTTGGTTTAATGGCATTGTTTATGTTCAGTGCCACCAATATGGCAGATTGATAATGCATCATGAATACACTCTAAACGACGGGATATCATTAAGCCAAAATCAATAAAATAATTAATAAGTGTTCGCTAAATGCAAATAAAGTCGTACTGATTGCGTCTTTGACTGTATATTACAGCAACCGCCTAATGACAGCTGAAATGTTTTGTTGTGTGATTGTGCCCATCTCAGTTGAGCTGCAGTGTTTTTCAGTGACCCAAATGTGTACTTTCCACAGCTGTCATTCTTTTTTCTTCTATTCTTCTTCTGGTGGAATTTGACAGATCTCAGAGTGTGGGGCGCTCATTACCGAGCCCCGCTTAAAATGAAAGCTGTGGGCACTTGCTGCCATGGTTTGAATCCCTACAATGTGTGGGTACGGTTACACTCAGCCCTGAATTATTCAGCTCTGTATTTACAAGCTCTTTTGTCAGCTTGTTGTTTAGTGAAGGCAGCCACCCCTAAACATGAAAGTAGGACATGCAAACAAAGTCTTGGGGTTTTAGACAGCTCGGGCTTGTTTTTCTCTTGTGTGGACCTTGAAAATAACAGTATCTAAGCTTTTGTAGTTTAAACACAGACCCACACAACAGTGTCAATGTTCTGTGACAAATTCGTTTTTAAAAGTAAAAGTATTCCATGCAGTTTGTAAATGAATATGAAGTCATGTAAGCAGCATGAACAATAATTATAATACAATTTGAAAAATGCCGTTTGACGTTGTGACGTTTATATGGAATTTAGCATGTCACACCCCAAGACAGTTCACTGTGACTATTTTACATTGTGTTAGACTTCTTGGTTTGTGTTTACTGTTCTGTAACTCTGTTAAACCTGTAGTTGTCTGTTAGTCATAAGCTTTTATTTTAATTCAGGCTGTTCAGACGAATGTCATGATTGTGTGTTGCTCTTGGGTTGTGTCATAAACGGTTACAGACTACAATGCCTGCTTTAGAGATGTTCCACTGTTCTTTTTATTGTACAGTTTACACAGAACCACAAAGAGATTGAGTAATACCCAGAAAAGTGTGATGTTTTGTGTATGGTTTTGCAGTAAACAGGTTGAAAGTTACATGATCTTCAAGCTTTTTTCCTCTGAGTCATACTCTATTTCCAGCACACCTGAAACTGAAGAACAAGAGTAGACTGTGGTTTGGAGGTCTATGCTCCATCATTTGTTAATGCATGACATGAATGTTTTTTGTGGAACTTTAATTGTTAAAATGGTTTAGAGTGTTTTAGAGTGTTAATGATGAAAACATGCTTAAACGTTCTGATAAGCATGCTTAAGTGTTCAGCATAGTTCAGGAATTGTTCAATAATCATTTTTTGGGTTGGGCCAGTTAGCATCATTGTGAATGTTTGTTATAAAAATGCTTTACAGTCACAACTTAATAGTAGTAGTGATACCTGTGACCATGTCCTGGACAGGATGTCCAGGTTTTAGCATTGTTTTCTATTATTTTCATTCATGCTGAAGGTAACGACTGAAAAGTACTTTGACAGATAGCTTGCAGGCATTGTACATCGATGACCAATTGTGGTCTGTGAAAAGATGGGATCTGCTTTAGACACATGATAACCAGTGCTTATATTCAATGTGCGTTTACGTCATTTACGTCTGTTTATGTTTATGTGTAATTCCTTATTTTGTTTATTTATTTTTGACAGCTAATTGTGAGCTGGGTGTCAGGTAAGAACCTGCAGGTGCTACTTGTTAATTATGAAAATTTAAGAGGTGTCCCCTCACCAGTGGGCTTGTGAACAGCTGGTAAATGAGAGCAGGTGGGGTAGAGACTCCATATCACTTACAGTGTTAGCACTGAGCCAAAATGTTCCCACAACAATCATCTGCCATGATAAACACAGGCACTATATTAAATTGATATGAGACCCATAGCTGTTTAAATAGAGAGAATATATATGTTTACATTTTGATATTGAGCCAACATGCACCATCAGCATTGTGCCTTTGAGCAAAGCACTTGGTCGACCCTGGATAAAAGCAAATGACTACTCACATAATGTCTAGTCAAACAGCATCGCCTTGAATTTGTCCAATTGAGCTGTAGATTTAAAATCCAGGTTGTTTTTTCTACAGCAGGGAGCTTCTAGGAACTAACTGTTCTCTTGGTTTCTCCAAAAGGCCATGTGACGACAGCCAGTGCCCACGGTTTGATTCATTACTCTGGAGAGTCCCGCTAGCAGCATACCTCGCTGCCCCAGACCTATGCGTCAACTTCACAGCGTTCTTTAAGAAACCGCTATTCTTCAGAGCACCACAGATTATACTGTGGAACAAAAGCAGAACCGCTAGTCTTAAACAGTGGCCAGTGAGTCAAATAAACAATATCAGCCATGCAACCATCAGTTTACCCAAGCCACCGGCACTGTGACTGTCATCGGGCCCAGTGCCTGGTGTGAAAGTGTGCTGATCACATGGCTCATTCCTCATGCCTTGAACATCGGTCTCGATCCAGAGCAGCTGTAATCCTATCCCAGAGAAGCTGAAGAGGAGTCTTTCACCTGGGATGACATCACAGGGATTGACGCAAAGATGCCTGGCTGTCGAGTTTGCAGCACGTGGGGATTCACATGAGCAATAGATGCCTTAGGCTGTAGATAATTTGCGTTGAGCTCCTGTTGCACACACGTTAGACGAGTTGTATGGTGTAGAAGTCCTTCTTGATTTGTACCCTGGTGAAAAGTCACTCCTTTAATTTGTTTGTCTGAACGACATTTATTTGAACGACAAAGCAGTTAAGCTTGACTTAAACATTTTGTACAGATAAGATTCTCTGAGTTTACTTATGGTCATGGTAGACGACGCTTGCTTTGTGAAAGAAATTACCAACACTAGATTAAAATCTCATTAAATACAAACGCCTTTTAAAAATGATGTGCAAATCAAAACTCAAACCACACCCTGCCACATTAATGTGGGTTGCATAACAGCATCTGAGTAAATGCAACAACTCAAATTCATCATTCAAGCAACAATAGCATCCTTTGTAGGAGCCGCAGCTAGTTTCCCATGGCACACTGAGCATTGCACATTTTTCAAATGACAGAAGCTGCCTGACATAATCGTGCACTTCTGACTATATCTGGTTTTCTAAGGCGTGTTTGTGAAATTCAAATACACTACCAATCAAAAGCGTTTGAATGGTAAGATTTTTAGTGCTTTTTTTTTTTTTTTTTAGGTTTCTTCTGCTCACCAAACCTGCATATATTTGATCCAAAGTACAGCAGAAACAGTAAAATTAATACCTGTTTTCTATTTGAATATATTTTAGAATGTATTTCTGTGATCAAAGCTACATTTTCAGCTTCATTACATGATCAGAAATCGTTCAGAAATGTTGATTTGTTGTTCAAGAAACTTATTATTATTATTATTATTATTATTATTATTATTATTATTATTATTATTATCAATATTTATAATTGTACATTTATTTCAGGATTCTTAGATGAATAGAAAGATCCAAAGATCAGCTTTTGTAACATTATACACTATACCATTCAAAAGCTTGAAGCCATTTTATTTTTTGGGGTGAAAGAAATTATAGACATTAATACTTTTATTTAGCAAGGATGCTTTAAATTGATCAGAAGTGATGATAAAGACATTTTTAATGTTTCAGAAGATTTCTCTTTCAGATAAATGCTGTTCTTCTGAACTTTCTATTCATCAAAGAAAACAGAAAAAATTCTACTCCGCTAAAAGTTTTTTTGAGCAGTAAATCAGAATACTAGAATGATCTCTGAAGCATCAGGTGACTGGAGTAGTGAGGCTAAAAATTCAGCTTTGAAATCACAGGAATAAATTACGTTTTAAATTATATTTTATAGTAAAAATATTTTAGAGTTTTGCTTTGAATCAAATAAATGCAGGCTTGATTAGCAGAAGAGACATTAAAAATCAAAAACATTTGACTGGTAGTGTTACGCAGTCAGATATGAATAAAAGAGGGGAAACCCAAACCATGTACACAGTCCAGTATGACTCGTCGTCCAAACATTGTTTAGTTTAGGTTGGCAAACTCCCCTGCACTGTGAAAACTTTGGAGGATTGTTTGCCAGGGTCAATGAAAACATAACGGTTGTTATCTTTTATTTTTATCTCTTATTTTTGTTGTCTTAGCCATGAAGCAGAATTGCCATTGTGCTACCGAGATGAATTTTTTTCTGCATTTCCTTCACTGTTTTTGGTGAAAATCTGTGGAAGAATGGGTTTTAATGCAGTAAGTGGAGTACTGCACTCTTATTGGTAGCTGAAAGAATCTGTTGAGGCAGATGTTGTGTGGGTTTTCTGATAGGCTTATCTCGTAGTATTTGTATTGTAAGATATAAGTAGACTTTAGCAAACTCTTAACTATTTTCCATACAAACTCTTTAAGCTTTTTAAAAATGCACTGCCCTCTGTAGATGTCCTAGCTCAGCATCTGGTTACTAGCACAGTATATACAGTCTTAAACTCAGTGACACTTCAGGAATGAAAACAAGTTGACCACCATGACATCAAGTTGACCACCATGACATCATTCTCTTATCTTAATTATTTACTGCATTTTTCGATAGAGTAGACTGTAGCTGAAATAGAGTATTATGCAATTGACCGCGAGTTGGTCTCATTGTGGGAAAAAAAAAACACTTCTCAGTCATATCAGTAAAGTGCATTGTGTTCCATGGCATTCACAGCGTGGGGGTTTGCCAGATTTCTTGCCCTCCTGTTTCCCCTCTCACTGCTGTCTGTTTTGCAGACTTCACTTTGTACTTTGTGTAGCTTTTTTTGGACTATGATTATATATGGCTATTTTTAGTAGTCAAGAACAGGCTTTTCTAAACTTGGCGCTTTGCTGATAAGAGCTCGAACGTGCGTTGGGCGCTCTAGACCCACAGAGCGCTCCAAAGATACGTTTACATTTACAAGACACCTCGCTCAACAGACTTTTGACCCCTTTCCCAATATTAGATTTGACATTAAAATAGTTTAGTCATCATGTTTTGCCACACCTGCCAATGACAGGTGATTGATTAGATCTTTTCCTTTTTCCCTTTTTAATTGTATGTACTAACCTACTTTATTTATTGTTTCAGGATGGACAAGGCAAGATAAGATAAAGCTTGACCTCTGTACATTGTAAAACTTCTTGATAGTACAAAAACAAATTTCTTTTGAGACCAGAGAAGGGAGGTGACGGAACATAACAGGACAAGGCCTGTGTATTCTCTTCAAAAATGATTTATTTTCTCCCTCTTCATTACCAGGAAATGGCTAACGAAATTGAGCATATTGATTAGGAGTAACAGGGGACTGCATTTGGACTGTTTAGCACATTTGCTTAACTGCAAACGGACAAATTAACAGTGACTTTACGCTCCTGCTAAACCATTGGTTTGCTTTGCACTAATGACTTTTTAATGAGGGCTGAACAGGATGCTGAAGTGCATATATCTGTGGTTCAGTCCTTGAATTTCCCAAGAGTGTACACATCCCCACCCAACCCCCTGAGACGGCTTCTTGCGTTCAGGCCGCAGTGTTTCATCTTTGCATGGCCTGTCTTTGTGAGGGTGCAAACTGGGTTTTGAGAACAAACCGGCTCTATCTCCTCTATGCTGCATCTCCTAGCAGTGATGTTACATAATAATACTACGCATCCCATGCCTAAAAGCATTACGCCAGCTCCAAGCACCAAGTTTGCTAGGCTCATCAGATCTTACAAGATTTCATTGGACTTTGTTTGATTCATGCATTGGCAATAATGCTGTAATTTGTATGCATTTTTATAAGCAAGAAAACATTTTTAATTTAATTTAATTTTATTTTATTTTATTTTATTTTATTTTATTTTATTTTATTTGCATCCATAATAAAGTGCCTTTTTGTAAGAAAAATATCCATATTTAAAACGTAAGAATCACTTTAAACTAGCTTGCGCTAACAGTTGTACATGAAACTTGCTTCTTTGACAAGTGGCAAGCACCAAGCATGAAAGCATGTTCTAGTACACCCCCATAACAAAATCAAGACTTTGTAAAAGAGCATAATAGGACCTCTTTAAGCATCAAATATGTTCCTGTTGGCTGTGTTTTTGTTGCTTCTCTCAGCATTCAGTGAGAACAGAAAAATTACTTGACACTCCAATGGTCGTGTCGCACCTGGTCAGGACATGGTGTGAGAGTGACAAGCATGAGTCAAGTTGTGATTGACAAGCAGCGTCTCCTGCTCTCAATCTCAGCAGTGGTGCTTGCTTCATACCAGTTGGGCTCATTAATGCAGCTCTAAAACCACGGGGATCATTCATTCCATTACCCTTCATCAGTGACTTCTGCTACATCTGTTGAGGAGGTCTGCTCCGAACCTCAGAAATCATTTCAGCTCTGAGTTGCATTTGTTTTCAGATTATGATTGTCTTGCTTTCTAAGTTTATGTTTTGTGTTTATTCTGACTTTAATAATTTAGATTATGAGCAGCAGATGGCTGGTTAGTGTTTTGTCTTGCTCATTTACACTGGTGTTTGTCATTAGTGAGTTACATCATTAGCTTTGCATGGGCAAACACCACCTGAAGAGAAACAGTTTCTATAACATATTCAAACAAACAAACCTCTTTAGCTACTGGTGATGTCATTAACTCCGTGACTGCAGACGTATGTTAGCAATGTTTAAATTTGTTCAATTTTGTAATACACTGAGTAGAATTTGGTGTGGGATTTGATGAAACAATTTTACTCAGAAACTGCTAGTTTCTTAAATAATTACAAGGAAACATCGAGTAATACATTGAATTGAATAGAAAGACTGAGGTAGTGTTTTCTTGTAAACATACACTACCAAGTTTTTAAACAGTAAGATTTTTGTAATGTTTTTTTTTTTTTTTAATTACAATTATGAAATATTTTTACTATTTAAAATAACTAGTTTTCTAGTTGAATATATTTTAAATTGTAATTTATTCCTGTGATTTCAAAGCTGAATTTTTAGCATCGTTACTCCAGTCACATGATCCTTCAGAAATCATTCTAATATTCTGATTGCTGCTTAAAAACATTTATTAATATTATGTTGAAAACAGCTGAGTAGATTTTTTTTTCTAGTTCTTTTGATGAATAGAAAGTTCAGAAGAACAGCATTTATCTGAAATAGAAATCTTTTGTAGCATTATATATGTCAGATTCATCACTTTTGATCAATCTAAAGCATCCTTGCTAAATAAAAATATATATATATTTTTATTTTTTTTATTCCTC
>JAHKKF010516360.1:33611-49703 GCA_019740295.1 Labeo calbasu | reverse complement strand
AAGGGTCAATTGGTAACCAAACTAAAGTGTGATATGTTACAAAATATGTTACAAAAATTAGTAGTAATGAATACTTCTTCCTATATTTCATACTCCCAGCCCCAAGAGCCATATGTATTTAGCCAGCAAGCCCAGGATGCCATGAGGACTGCGATAACACTGCGATACTCTCTCCTGCCCTTCCTCTACACACTGTTCCATCACGCGCACTCCTCCGGCAGCACAGTGGCCCGTCCTCTATTCCTTGAGTACACACGCTACTTTCAGCTCAATATCTCTTGATCTGAGCTCAGCGATGACCTCCTCTTTACTGACACTGCTCATTCTTTCAGGTTTCCCACTGATCCAAATTGCCAGACCATTGACAGGCAGTTCCTGTGGGGGAGTTCACTGCTTATCAGTCCTGTTCTGGAAGAGGGAGCGCTGGAGGTGACGGCCTATCTTCCCCCGGGGACTTGGTACAGTCTGCACAATGTAATCCTTCCTCTCATACTGTGCTCTACATATTGAATAAGCACAACAGGTTTTGTGATAATGGTTTTATTTATTTATTCCATAAGTCCAGTTAAAAAATATATATTATGTTATTTAATATTTAAATTTTTATTTTTGGATTTTGATTTTTCTTTCATTTTTATATTTTAATAAAAGACAAAAAACACTTTTAAAATATATATTAGATGTAATATTGTTGTAATATGCTGATGTGGTGCTCCAGAAACATTATCTATTATAATGAGTGTTGAAAATGGTTGTGCTGCTTAAAATTTTTGTAAAAAATGTGGAACTTTTTTTTTGCTTTTGACTTACAGAATTGTTAATACTTTACAAATAGGGTTATGCATTGACTAACAATGAGCAACGCCTTTGTTACAGTATTTTTGTAACATTAGTTAATAAAAACACAACTGTTCAGTGTTAGTTCATGTTAACTCTGGTGCATTAAAAAATGAAATAATAGTTACCTAATGTTAAATTAAATCTTGTAAAGTGTTATCATAATATTAGTACAAAATGCAATATTACATGTCATATTTTAGTTGTTGACTGATAGAATTAATCCTTCTGGTATTTACCTTGTAAATACCTGCAAATAAAATTAAAAGCCTGCTTCACATTGTGATGTGTATACAAACTTGTAATGTGTTGTTATGGTACAGTGTAACCTTTAGGACAAATGACTTTATGTGAGATTGAATCCTCTGTTTTTTCCTCATAGGGTGAAGCATATTACAGTAAAGGCCAATACATTCTGTTCCCTGCTCCTTTAAACACCATCAACGTCCATGTGAGAGAGGGGAGTGTCATCCCACAGCAGGTGGAGTGAAGACTAGATCTAATGATATTTGTTAATTTAATTTATGCTGTGTAGAAAGTGATTTTTGCTATCTTTTATTTGTTTCTAGCTTCCTGCTTTGACCTCTACAGCATCTCGCAGAAACCCTTTCACCCTAATCGTGGCACTATCTGAGGGAAACTGGGCTAAAGGAGATCTCTTTTGGGATGATGGAGAAAGTCTGGACACTTTTGAACGTGGAAATTATTCATATGTCCTCTTCTTTGCTAAAGAGGTACAAAATAGGGCAAATTTTGAATTCATGTTGACTGGAATGATTTGGATGAGGATTTTTCTATTGAACATCTGTTTCCCATTTGTTATCCCATGTTGGAACAATCCAAAGTAAATTGCTTCATTTGGCGTTAAAATTAGTAAACAGCAAGCGCTGTGTTTGCCAGAGCATTGACAGGCAGTTCAGTGCACTTTTAAAGGAAGTAAAGACAGTTACATTTAAAATCTAATATTTGCTGAAAATGTGCTCACCCTCAGGCCATCCAAGATGTAGATCCGTTTGTTTCTTTACCATTAGAGATTTGGAGAAATTTAGCATTGCTGAATTACTTGCTCACCAATATATCATTTGGACTGAATGGGTGTCGTCAGAATGAGAATCCAAACAGCTGATAAAAACATCACAATAACAACTCCAGTTCATCAGTTAATGTATTGTGAAGTACAAAGCTGCATGTTTGTAATAAAAACATCATTAAATCTTTTTAAACTTAAATCCGTTGCTTCTGGCTAAAATATCCTCTATCCATAATATTGATGTCTCCTGTGAAAAAGTCGTCTTGTCTTAATCAGGAGCGAAATATGCACATAAACCACAGTTTATATGCAAAAACTGGAGGATACGTGATTATGGATTGGTATTCTGGTCAGAAGTGAGGATTTACATCTAAAACGCCTTTCTCCAGATCTGTTCTCATGAAGAAACAAGCTCATCTACATCTTGGATGGACTGAGGGTGAGGAAATTTTTTGCAAATTTTAGCTATTTTTTAACACTACAATATCAGTTGACCCTTCGTTTAATTGACGGGTGATCAGATCAATAAGAATGCAGAATCTGCCATTTTGTCCGACAAGAAAACGTGCATTAGATTAGGACGGTAGATTAACGTTGGTGGACTTGAACTTGAAAAATTGTGTATTGACGTCTTTCCGCGGTTGAAACAAGATACCTTTTGATGGTCATTCACGTTTACCTCATGCTATAATTAATGAAGAGGAAGAGAATAGGGCTGCACGATTAATCAAAAGCGATTGTCGTGCACATTTTTTCAGTAAAGCCGGTTGTGTAATCAGTAGTTAATCTCCAGCTGGTGCTTTCAAATGGAGCAGCATTTAGTACACAGAGTCGTAGTTCACTGAAAAGCTACGCTATATCGCATTCATTATCGCAGATGATTATGAAATCGTTCGCAATAATGACAGCTGTTTGTGCAGCTTCTCAGTGAACTACAGCTCTGTGTAGAAATTCTGCTACATCTTAAAGCACGTGAAAATAAACACATTTTATAACAAGTTTTTACTCCAGACTCACTTCATAACATCAGTTGAGTGTTTGAAATAAGTCCTTCTGTGAGATGGTGTGGCTTTTTACACAAAATAAGGCACACACAGTATTCATAGTATTGTTATGCATTATTATATACTGTATTATAAGGAAAATTATAATAAGAAGATCTCAGATAAACCATACATTGTCGTAGTCATGTGTTTATTAGTCGAATCAATGAAAACAGTTAAATCTTCTGTTTATTCAGCCGCAGCGATCGTGATCTCCTGGTGTCTTCTTCAAGCGTATTTGGAGTTTCTACATGAAAGCACCCTCTGGCTTTCGGATGGAGATTTACTGCTGATCACAAAACCATGAAATTGCTGTATGTCCTCAGTTCAAGTGGCACGTTAACCGATCATCTCTTCTGCTTTACTAGCTGTAGCATGAAATAAACATGAATGAACATCAGAGGGTATATTGTTCCAACTGCGGAAAGACATAAATACACACTATTTTTTATGTTGAAGTTCACCAATGTTAATCTACTCTTCTGTCTGGTTTGTTTGTCGGACAAAATGACAGTTTTTAACTTATGACTGGTCAGATCGCCTGTCAATCAAATTCCAGTTTCTACACGAAAGCACCCTCTGGCCTTCGGATGGAGAGTTACTGCTGATCACAAAACTGTGCTTCATTGAAAGATATGCATGACAATCGCAGCTTTTAATTAATCGCGATTGCAATTTCATTTAGATTTATCGTGCAGCCCCACAAGAGATGAACGATTCATATGCCGCTTGAACTGAAGCGCCACAGCGATCTGTGACGACACATTAAAGAGCCACACAATGGTTTGTTTAAAAAATTTGAAAACTGAGACATTTGTGTCATACCTAAAGTAACCTGCTCTTTTCTTGTCTGTTGGTGCGTTGTCAGTTTCCTCTTTGCTCCGCGATGTATTTTTCACATGACAACATGATGTGCAGCGTGAGAGCGCCATTGCTTGTCAGACATAGCAACAGTAACGAAAGGTCGAAGGGTCAATTGAGGTTACTTTTGGTACGAAACAAAGTCTCAGCTTTCAAAGTTGTCTTTTTTATGGAATTCATACAATAAATACCATTTTGTGGCTCTTTAATGTGTCGTGACAGATTGCTGTATCTCCTCAGTTTAAGCAACACGTAACCGATCATCTCTTCTGCTTTACTAGCCGTAGCATGAAATAAACATGAATGAACATAAGACGAGATATAGTTCCAACTGCGGAAAGACGTAAATACACACTATTTTTCAAGTTGAAGTCCACCAATGTTAATCTACTCTTCTGTCTGGTTTGTTTGTTGGACAAAATGGCAGATTTGGCTTTATGACTGGTCAGATCACCTGTCAATCAAATTCCAGGCAAAGAGTCGATTTAAACTCGTGACAAAAATGGACTATAGAAGAATACTCGAAGGTTATGGTCAATATGTGTAATAATTTTAACTGTGATATATATATTTTTTTTTTTTTTTTCATATTTCAGTCTTATGTGGTCAGTAAGCCAGTCAAATTAAATGGATCGCTCAATCGTTTGGTTCTTGGGGAAGTACGTGTGTTTGGGGTTCAGACTCCTCCTTCAGCTGTGTGGGCCAATGGGCAAAAAGTTCATGACTTCTCATACAGCCCAGACACCAAGGTATGCAACAAGTGTTTGTCTTGATTCTTAATATGATTCTTTAAGATGTGTTGATATTAAAATGCCATCATAAAATTGTGATTTTTTTGTGTGTGTATGTATTGCAGGTTCTTACAGTGCCTGGTCTGGATTTACCCATGACAGCCATGATCACAGTACAGTGGAGCTGATGGGAAATCTCTGCTGTAATACTGTGGTGTATATATTCTTTGCTGTTGCAATTACATATATGAAGTTGTTATCCAGTTACCATTAACAGCATGTGTCTACTGTATGTTGCAATTTAAATGTTGTTGCTGTGAAATAAATGTTTATTTTTATTAAATGTTCTTAATGTTTTATTGTTGTGTGACAGTGATAGAATAATCAGCATTTCATAGAATAGAATCATAGAATAATCAGCACAATCAGCATTTCACATAACCCATAAGTTTTCTTTATATTTTAAATGTCAGAGAAATAATAATAAGAAATTTTATTTTTTGTTGTTTGTGGTTTTCATCTTCTTCTTTATGCATAAATATATGCATAGCAGCATTACATAAAACTAACTGAAATGCGTTTTAAAAGAAATAAGCTTAGATTGAAATATATTTGATAATATAATATATAGTATTATAATTATATGTTTTATATATTATATATACACTGCCATTCAACATTTAGGAATCATAAAGATTTTTAATGTTTTTTTAAAAAAGTCTTTTCTGCTCATCAAGGCTGCATTTATTTGGTTAAAAAAAATATAGAAAAAAACTGTAATATTGTGAAATATTATTGCAATTTTAAAATAGTGGTTTGTCTATTTTAATATACTTTAAAATATAATTTATTCCTGTGATAAAAAACGGAATTTTCAGTATCATTACTCCAGTCTTGAGTGTCACATGATCCTTCAGAAATCATTCTAATATGCTGATTTATTGTCAATGTTGGAAATAGTTGTGCTGCTTATTTATTGTATTTTTGTGTGTGTGTGTGTGTGTGTGTGTGAACCTTTAATACCTTTTCAGGATTCTTTGATGAATAAAACATTAAAAAGAACAGCATTTATTTAAAATAGAAATCTTTTGTAATAATATACACTACTGTTAAAAGTTTGGGGTCAGTAATTTTTTTTTTCTTTCTTTAAAAGAAATTAATACTTTTATTTGGCAAAGATGTGTTAAATTTTTAAAAATGATAGTAAAGACTTATATTGTTCGAAAAGATTTTGAATACATGCTGTTCTTTTTAGCTTTTTATTCATCAAAGAATCCTGAAAAAAGTATCACAGATTCCAAAAAAAATATTAAGCAGCATAACTGTTTCAGCATCAGCATATTAGAATGATTTCTGAAGGATTGTATGATTGAAGTAATGATGCTAAAAAATTCAGCTTTGCATCACAGAAATAATTAATATTTAAAGTATAATAAAATAGAAAACTTATTTTAAATTGCAATAATATTTATTTTTTTTCAGTATTTTTGACCAAATAAAAAGGACTTTGATTAGCATAAGAGACTTTTAAAAAAAAAAAAAAAAAAACATTAAAAATCTTGCTGATCCCAAACTTTTGAACGGGAGTGTGTATTATAAATTATATATATATAAAAAAAATAATAATAATATGATATTAGAAAAATAAATGAATTATTAATAAATATACATTTAAATACAAATAAAAAAAAAATAAGTGATCTGAGAGCGCATTTATTTATTTGCTTTTTATTTCTTACGATTTATCAGTGTATACTTTTTTTTTTTTTTTTTAAATATCCCTGATCTGTATACACTTCTATAAATGCTAAACCCAATGCATTAACATCAGGAACCTGTCCTGTACAGATTATTATAATAAACAGGACCAATGTCCTGCCTCGAGCATTGCGTTCAGAGGAAGCGCAGTGTCGTTCCGGAAGCAGCGGAATGTCAGTGGGCGGGGCTACGAGTCTGGCGTCAACGGCGGCGTGCGGAGTGAAGTGTCACCAATAAACACGCGTCATTCACCGTAGCCTGGATCTGTAATATATGAGTAGGACGCGCCGCTTCTGATATGGACGTGCAGCGACGGTTGTAATCGTTTCTGGTACTGAAGGTAAGACCGCTGCATGTTTGTTTTTCGATTACAGACGTATTCCTACGGCTGTCATTATTGCAAGTAGTTTAGTAAGCGTCCCATATGGGTACAGCAGTATGTCTCTATCATAGCTGATATAACGGGACGCCAGCGCGACTTCCGTCTGAAATCAATCCTCACACGAGATACGTGATCCCTTAAAGTGGGACGAAAAGGCTTGTCCATTAAAATACAATACTGATACAGGTCAGTCACACTGATAAAAAGGACAAAACAGCTGATACAGGCCTGGACATGATCAATAATTTTTTTGATAACTCTTGTTATATTCACCTGCTGTGATGTTAATGTTAGGACATGCACACACTTTATTCCTGAAGACTTGTAACTTTAATTCATATGCTTTTTTTCCCCAGTAAAAAACAATACTTAAAGCAATAGTTCAACCAAAAATTGCATTTTTTTTTTTTCATTTACTCACATGCATATTATTATTATTATTATTATTATTATTATTTTTCTTTTTCTTCAAAAAGACAAAAAGAAGTCCCAGCTTAAATGCAGGTATTTCGTAAACAGCAGTTAATAGTTAATTTAGTAAACAGTATTTACAAACACTCTATATAATATATAATATAATATATATATAATATATAAATTGTACAGTACATAAACCAAACGATTTCATGCCTCCATTCTTTCTACTAAAGAATTTCATTTTTAAATCAGTGTGTCTTGCCGTTTCTGTGTAATTGTAAACATTGTTTTGAAGGAAATCCTACACCATTTTTTATTTTTATTTATTTATTTATTTATTTTTTGTTACAGGGATCAGGGACTGCCAAGCTCCAAAAATGGCAAAAAAAAAGAAAAAAAAGAAACACAATAAAATTAAATTAAACAAATAAAATTATTCTCTTAAACAGGAGCGGGCCATAATTTACGTTGTTTTTTGCTTAAAATAAATAAATTAATCAGTAAATATGAAATAAATAAAAAAATGCACTCTGGTGTAGCTCTTGGTGTAGCAAGGGTTTCAGTTGGGCTGAAATGATCTAGAACAGCTTTCTGGCAACATAATTCAATTTAAGAAAAAAAGTATTTTAATTTTATTTTTATTTTATCTATTCAACCTTCATTTAGTTAGCAAATGTTATGCGTAGTCAGTGACAGACCCTGATAGAGGTGACACTTTGCCTAGGCTGACTCTGACAGGTTTTCACTGTCTGTTCCAGTCAAGTTACAAAATAAAATGCAACCAAATGTGCTGTAATTTCTGATGCATCAACTGATTTATTAAAAGAGTGTCGTGTCATATCTTGCCTTGTGCAATTAAATCATTACATTGGTCATTCTTTAGAATTCCATTTGTGTTGCATTTAAGTCAAAGTCATACATCTTTGGAGGAAATTTTTATTAATTACTGTGCATTTAATGAACGTCAAATTGAATAGCAAGAATTGAACGCCAGATTATCTTCTGTGTGCATTCCTGGTGAAGTAGTTGTTGTTCTGTGGAGTTTGATGTCTGCCAGAGCGAGAGATTGCAGCGGTGCTGACAGCTCCGAGGAGAAGCAACACATGCTTCTACTGACTCTCTTCTTAGTACACTGCTTCTGATAGTACACTCACTTTCTCCTGGTTTGGCCTCTGAGTCTGCTAGTTTAGTGCAGTGATGTGGCATGTTTATTCACCGGAGTCGTGTTTGCACTGCAATTATAGCCATATGATACATGCGGCCTTGATTCCACCTGAATAGTCACCATAAAATTGAAGGTAAATTGAACTCCTGAGTCTTAAGGCGACTTTACTGGACAGACTCGTTCCTCTCTTCAAATCAATAGTATAGGGTTTAGTTGTTAATTTGCTTTAACAGGCCTTGAGGAAGTGCTCGCTTCTGTTTTTACTGGTTGTTTACAGGATTAGTTCACTTCCAGAATAAAAATTGCCTGCAAATTTACTCACCCCCATGTCATTCAAGATGTTCATGTCTTTATTTCTTCAGTCGAAAAGAAATGGAGGTTTTTGAGGAAAACATTCCAGGATTTTTCTCCGTATAGTGGACTTCAGTGGGGATTGGTGGGTTGAAGGTCCAAATTGTAGTTTCAATGCAGCTTCAAAGGACTCTAAACGATCCCAGCCGAAGAATAAGTGTCTTATCTAGCAAAACAATTCTCATTTTCTAAAAAAATACATTTAAATACTTTTCAGAAGTACCAACCCGGCGTTTACAAAGCGATTTTGCAAAGAAAGTCAAACGCCATTGACAAAAAAGGTAAAACAACGATGTTGGATACAGTGTTCATTTTGTTGTCAAATAATTTTAGTTATAATTCATCAACGCAAATGGGATGATAACGAAACAAAAACTTGTTTTCAATGACAAAAGCTATGACAAAAATCTAGTGATATTTTCAGCATCGAATAAAAGCGAGATGAAAATGTAAGGGAGGGATGATTTGGGAAGAGATTCATTCAGAACCAATCTGCTACGTAGTTAGGAGGTAAACGCGAACATTTATCATGTATATATATATATATATATATATATGTCATAGCCTATTGATCTATATGTTGGGACAAAAGCTAGCACACATTTGCTGCATGTCCCATAAAACATTAAAAATATCAATATCTGGGAGTAAGAGAAGAGTAGACATACGGATAAATGTGACGACGCGAAAGAGAACTCAATTCGGTCCGGTTTACTTAGCGCACACACCGAAGCAGCGCTTCTTACACAGCGCGCGAGTACTCTTTCACATCTCATGAACGGAGAAGTACACACAAAATGATGTCGGATTTTCCGTTTTGACGAGTATCCATGTAAACGCACTACTGGTTACGCCTTATGCGAACGTAAACATTTGGGAGAATATCAGACGTGTATCAGTATATTGCATCCGTGTATTCGGTTTTAAAGGGACAGCAGTCTGTTTTCTTTGCTATTGTCTGTGGCATTGATGTTAATCAACCAACAAAAGAAAGACGGAAAATCACTCGCTGCTCTTGACTGAATCAATTTAGTAGCCCTAATACAGATTAATCGAAATATATTTATGTAAATAAATACAGTCGTGAAAAAGTTAGGACACCTGGTTTTCTGTATAACAGCATCATAAAAAATTATCTGGTCCTTGGCAGGTCTTAAAATTTGGAAAATAAATCCTCAGATAAACATCATCACGTGACATATTACACAGTGTCATTATTTATTTAAGAAAAATAAAGCCAAGATGGAAAAGCCATGTGTGACAAAGTTAGGACACCCTATAACTCAGTTGCCTGTAGATCCACTTTTAGCAGCAATAACTTTGTGACTTTGTCAGTCTCTCACATTGTTCTGAAGGAATTTGGACCACTCTTCTTTTCAACGTTGCTCCACTCAGACTTGATGATGATTAGTTAATCAAAGGTGTTTGATGATCAGTGCTTGACTGTTATTTACCCTCTTAATTCCAATGTTAACAGTAAGGGTGTCCTAACTTTGTCACACATGACTTTTCCATTTTTGTCATGTGTTGTTGTTCATCTGAGGTTTTATTTTCCAGCCAAGGACCAGTTTTTTTAATGATGTCCTGATACGGAAAACCATGGAATGCAATAGGGAGTCCTAACTTTTTCACATGACTGCTTAAAAGAATGAAGAATGTGTTAAACAAGCTGTTATTAAAAAATGCATAATTAGCCTATATAACCATTGGCATTTCGTTGAAAAGAAAACCATGTTCTTGTTTCTTAATGAGAAGTGGTTTCATTTAATTTTAATATAAAGGCATGTTGTGTGTCACAGCATTTATATGTGTGTCTATCATGATAAAACCTCAATATCAAACTTATACGATGAGTTTGGTAATTTTAGAGAAATGCTTAATAAATGCGTTACACTAACTAAACCCATTAAATTTTAGCTGACTAAATCTACTGTAGATTTTGTCGACTAAAATCTTTTGATGAAACTAAAAACAATTCATATGACTAAAACTACATGGTGTTTTAGTCAGAAGACTATGATTAAGACTAGATCAAAGTTTGCTTCCAAAACTGGTCGGATGATTTTGAAGTTGGAGGAGCAAAGCTATTTTAAAGCTGTTTTATTGAACATATAACTGGCAAATTTCTTGCAACTAGAAACATTTGTCTTCTTTGGTTTGTGACAGTAAGTTGACCTCTAATCAGCACAAATGAGCAATGCCATTCCGAAAGAGTTGGGTACCGTTAATTAAGACAGGAAAAAATAAAAATCACAAGACAGAAAAGGAAGCTTGAAATGAAACGTCCGTCCTGAGGAAGTTGTTGTCACGAGTGATGGATGACTCTGAATGTTGCATAATTTGTTTTTGCGTTGTTGACAAATATGCATTTTTTTTAAAGGAGAAGTCCACTTCCAGAACAACAATTCACAAATAATTTACTCACCCCCTTGTCATCCAAGATGTTCGTGTCTTTCTATCTTCAGTTGTGAAGAAATTATGGTTTTTGAGAAAAGCATTTCAGGATTTTTCTCCATATAATGGAATTCATGGGTGCCCTGATTTTGAACTTCCAAAATGTAGTTTAAAAGCAGCTTGAAAGGGCTCTAAACGATCCCAGGTGAGGAAGAAGGGTCTTATCTAGCAAAACGATCAGTCATTGTTTAAGGAAAATAAAAATTTGTACTTTTTAAGCACAAAAGCTTGTGTAGCACAGGCTCTGGGATGCGCGTTCACATACTATTGAATCATGTCTGAAGGTCACATGGACGTAGGCAGAACTACAGACCCAGTGTTTACAAAGTGAACGCGCAAGGACTAAGAAAGTTCAAGTAAGTCAAACACTGTTTACAAACAAAACGGTACAACAATGTCGGACAATTCTGAAGTTGTAGGAGAAAATAACATGGAGTTTTTCGTCATACTCTACCTTTTTGAGCCGGAGTACACAGATGATGAACTTGTGGTGATTCGAAGACGTGATTCGTAGTAGTGATGGGAAGTTCGTCCATTTTACGGACTCGGACCTTTGAGTCTCGTTCAGCAAAATGAATTAATCTTTTTTCGAGTCATTCTGTTAATTTTAGCAAAATCAGCATCACGTGACAGCCCCATAAGATGAACGAACGACTCGAAAAACCTGAAGACTCGAAACAGGTGAACTAATTCCAGTACAGAACCTAAGAGGATGTTGCACGTGTGCGACTGAACGAATCACTCCCCGAGACGACTCGTTCTTCCCGAGTCACATTAAAGATTCATTCAAAATGAACGAATCATTCAAGGACACGTATCCCAGAGCCTGTGCTACACGAGCTTTTGTGCATAAAAAGTGTACAAATGTTTATTTTTCGAAAACAATGATCGATCGTTTCGCTAGATAAGACCCTTCTTCCTCAGCTGGGATCATTTAGAGCTTTTTGAAGCTGCATTTAAACTACATTTTTGGAAGTTCAAATTCGGGGCACCAGTGAAGTCCATTATATGAAGAAAAATCCTGAAATGCTTTCCTCAAGAAACATAATTTCTTTACGACTGAAGACAGAGAGACATGAACATCTTGGATGACAAGGGGATGGTTTTGATGAGGGGAATTATTTGTAAATTGTTGTTCTGGAAGTGGACTTCTCCTTTAAGGTTTGGTATGATCTGAAACAGCGTACTGACACCTTCAATTCAAGGGGAAAAAAAGATATTGTTTGAAAGCTTTTTTGTTTTTTAGTTTTTGTTTGATCTATTCAGCCTTCATTTAGTTAACAAACATTATGCTTAGTCTTTGACAGACCAGTGTTTAAGTTTTGAATGTGTATGTTTTAGGAGACCGTTTTTAATCACCTTTTTGGTGTGTTAGCAAGGCACTTAAACGGTCCTGGGGAATGACACGTTTTTATTGATTTTTCTAGCAAATTTTCATGACATTACCAAATGGTTGATAGGGTTGCTAGTAGTTGCTTACTGGCACAAGTAACTCACTTAAGGCAGGAATACACTACATGACCTTTGCTCAAATTCTTGCCCCGATTTACAGCCTGGAGAAGTTTGAAGATTTGAGTTTACAGATTTTCATGTTGTATGACGTTCACAGATTCTGATTTTATTCCATCCAGTTGGAAGATATCAAACATGTTCTCAGTTGTTTAGTGTATGATGCCCAGTTTTTCCTCTGTAAATATTTATAAAGTTGACAAGTGTATAATGACTAGTGTTTTAAAGATCTATTCAGATTGTTGTGTGTATTCCAGCTTTTAGAAAAGTATTTGATGAATCATGCATGTCTGTAGCACAAACAGAGCAAGACAAGTTACACACCCGAGTTGAATACTTTGGATTTAGGGCTTTTAAAATGAAAGTATGCAGTAGTATAGCACAAGTTATGAGGTCATAAAAAATGAATTTGTAATTCTACAAGATTTAGACAATTGTGTCTAAAGTAGATTTAGATTTTAAAAAATATTGCGTTTCACACTGCATTCAGTGCTTGAAGTGTCACGTGAAGCTGCCCTATGCTTACCTTTCTTTTTAGGAGCACTTGTGCTCCCAACTTAAAATTTATGAGCACAGTCGAAATTTCAGAATCTTCTAATAATTAAAAAAGCTTATCAAAAATTAGCCTTCCCATTGTGAGGTGACATTTGACTCTTTAAAGGAACACTCCACTTTTTTTTTTTAAAATAGACTAATTGTTCAGCTCCCCTAGAGTTAAACAGTTGAGTTTAACCATATATAATGACGATATTTTTCCTATTTAAAACTTGACACTTCTGTAGTTACATCTTGTACTAAGACTGACGGAAAATGAAAAGTTGTGATTTTCTAGGCCGATATGGCTGGGAACTATACTCTCATTCCGGCGTAATAATCAAGGGACTTTGCTGCCGTACCATGGGTGCAGCAGGCGCAATAATATTATGCAATAATATTATGTAATAATATTATGCAGCGCATAATACAGTGTAGATGCAGAGTTGTAGCCGGCAGAGTTGACGGCTGTGTAATATCATTGGTACGGCAGCAAAGTTCCTTGATTATTACACTGAAATGAGAGTATAGTTCCTAGCCATATCGACCTAGAAAATCACACCTTTTTTATTTTTTGTCCGTCTTTGTACACGATGCAACTACAGAAGAGTCAAGTTTGAAATAGGAAAAATATCGAAACTCTTTGGTCATTTTTGAGCGAGATGTTAACAGTCTAATTGGATTCAATGATCTATGCTAAGCTATGCTAAAAGTGCTACCGCCAGACCCGGAGATCGGCTAAATGGATTCGAAAATGGTAAAACTCAACTGTTTAACTCTAGGGGAGTTGGAAAATGAGCCTATTTTCTTAAAAAGTGGAGTGTTCCTTTTAAAGTGATTTACAGGGAAATTTAGTTTTTACCTTTGTAATGGCATTTTTCTAACTTTATTAAAAGTATGTCATCTTTTATGTCAATTTTTTTTTTAATTATTTGTTATAAGCTCTTTCAGTTTCTGATTAAAACAACAGAATAAGACCAAATAGAATAAGAATAAGTTACCAATCAAATGAAATCAGTATTAACAAATTAATTTACTACAGAGGTGGCACAGAACAACACAAAAGTGGCTTGTAGGTGCATTTTCATGTTTAATGAGGCTCAGAGGTGGCATGAGTGCATTCAAATTCATAAACTCATGTTGAGATTAATGTTTTAAATATAAAATTTTGAATGTAGAAATATTAAATGGTTTAAATAACTGAAAAGATACTTTAAAAATGAAACTGACACTGCCAGTAGGTGGCGGCAAGTCACTGATTTAATTACTGAATCATTCATTCATTTGATTCGTTCGAACAGCTGATTCATTCGGGAATAAAGCAAGTGACTGTCTTTATGAATGGGAAATTGAATCATTGACTCACTAGATTCATTTAAAAACGCACGTTCCTCAATAAACAATATTAACTTACTGTTTATTGAACTGTTGTATTAAATCAATATCTCATTTACAAACTCCCTTAAAATGAAATCATTAAAATCTGTCACTCATCAAAGTTCAAAGTTCCATTATAATCAACAACGCTTTCCACACTGCACAATCAATCAATTATTTACACTCTCTCTACACTTTGTTTATGAAACGATTGGTGAGATATGTCTGTGATACATTACTCAACGTTGCAAAAGCACGTAGAAACCTTTGAAGCCTCAGTGCAAACACAAATAGGCTGTACATGGTGCTCCTAAATATTTTTTCATAGTCACACGCAGTAGTTTTCAGTCGCAAATGCGACTGAAATGGTCGCACTGTAAAGACCTGGAATGGCTTGTTAGCATTTAAACATTAAGACTCTGGCAATACAAGAGAAAAAGGACCATGAAATGTTTTATAAACGTTGTTTTCTCTTATAACATTTGGCACGCTTAAGCTTCCGTCTGTTGAACGGATGGCACACACAGCTGTAGCTTTGGGTTCCCCTAGTGAGTTGGCACATTTGTGAGTGTGTGTTTGTTTTAAGGTGTGCCTATGTTTGACTTAGTCACTAATAACCATGCAGTTAGTTTCAAGAAAGTTGACGTGGATGGACTGTGACTTTGATATATTATTCATATGTTGTCATGATTAGATCAGTTAGGTCAGTTTTATCACCGTTACTTTTCTTATATGAAACCGCCTTAATGATGTATGTCTCCGAAATGAGGTGCAGCTTTTGATATTCTATTTTTAAATCATTTTCATTGTGTCATTATTCTTTGGCAAGTGTGAATTGTAAACCTGATTGCTTAGAAAAGTAAGAAGCCGCCTGATTGGAGGTTGCTTTGTTGTTTGTGTCTCAGAGGATGGGAGCAGTGAGCGGTGACTGGAGGAGATGTCATTCGGTCGACTCCTACGACGTGCATCCTCCAAAGCCTCTGACCTTTTGACGTTTAACGTGGGCACGGGAGGATCAAGGACCGTGCTGGATGGAGAGATCATCTTCTCCAAGAACAATGTGTGTGTGCACCCGGCCGAGCCCCTGCCCGGACTGCCTGAACATCACCCAGGTAGCACACACCCATAAACTGAAATACAGTTACCTTATTCAGAAATTAAGTGAATATCAGTTACATTTTGCCATCACATGCCATCATTTGCAGCAAAAGTGTCTTTATGAATGTTTTTGGAATTAGTTACATTATAGCTTTAAAACACCCAGTTTTAAACTTCTAAAATTAGATATAAATATAAATGTGTATAAATATATAAAAAGAATTATTCACATTAGTAAAAATGTTGGCAGAGCAACTGGAAACTTTTGTGATGTTTTGAAAGAATTAATTTAATGAAAAAAACAGTAAGATTGTTATATTTTATTTTATTTTATTTTTTTTAATTTTGTTTGTAGAAAATGTCATAATTATTATTTTTATTTTTTTTTTAAATAATTAATTTGATTAAAAAAAACCAGTAAGATTTTAAAATTTTATTTTATTTTATTTTATTTTGAACTGATTTATTCCTGTGATGGCAGGAATTTTCAGTAGAAACAGCTCAGCTGTGCTTCTTAATATGTTTGTAGAAAATTTCATAATAAT
>JAHKKF010516360.1:0-26914 GCA_019740295.1 Labeo calbasu | reverse complement strand
ACTGAAGACAGAAAGACATGAACATCTTGGATGACAAGGGGGTGAGTAAATTATTTGTAAATTGTTGTTCTGGAAGTGGACTTCTCCTTTAATGTTAAGAGTGTATTTTTGCTATGCATGTTATAGTCACACATTTATTATCTCCATTTTGGAGCCCTGATATAATTTGCTTTAATTTGATGTTTTTGTGATGATTCTGAATACTAAAAGATTTCCAAATTCAAAATGAAACAACTTCAGTCAAGGCCCAAGCACTTTATTTACACTTTATCCCACATTTGTCATGTTCCGTGAAGTGTGCGGCGTGCTCGTTAGATCGATCCGATGAGCGAATGTGTTGCCGTGCGCCGGTCAGGACAGATGTTTGGACAGTGTGACCGTCTCTCATGCTACGTGAAAGATCTCTCAGGGATTCCTGTTACGCTTGGCAGATGGCGAGATGCACACTACAGAGACGCCGTCGCAGCGCACACGCTGCTGTCTGCGCTTGCCAGGTACAGAACTGTCCTTTTACAAACTCGAGCTAAGGATAAACAGAGAACAACCAGGGGACTGTCTGCAAAGTCATTCCGAATACATTCCAAGAAATCCGTCTCGTAGCCAGAGGGTCGCTGCTCAATTTGGAACAGGGAAACTAGCCTGAAGTGTCTTCCATTTATTTTCGCTCCGGGATTTGCTGGATGTTCTCGGCTGAGTTAAGCAGGCATCTCTCAATCATACACACTGGATCGAGTGTGTGTGTGTGTGTGTGTGTGTGTTTGTAACCTCCCCCTCTTTCCCAGTGGCAGGAGCACTAGAGTGGATGCTTCAGACCTGGAAGGCACTTTTCAGCCTGGTCACACACACTGAGGCCCTGCTGCTTGGCTGCGCACCATGGGTCACCGGCTTACATTAGAAAAACCCAAGCGAACACAGTCAAGCGTGCTGCTTGAACATACCTGAAAAAACCCAGCGCTGCGCTGAGCATTAAAACAGATCGATGCACTGTGCTCAAACAAGACGTTTAAACAAAATGCATAAAATCGTTTTAGCCTTGCATTTCAGAAACGCTTTGCTACTGTTTAATTAAAAGACGAAATCGGTGTGAAAAATGTACAAATTTGACATTATTCATTGGGATTGAAGTCAAGGATAGAATCGTTTGATCGTTAATCCAGAATTAAGCACATTAACCGGGTAATAACTGAAATGAATGAAGGACAAGGTCGATTGTTTTGATTGGGAGTTTTACACCTCTGTGAAATATATCTATTCCTTGGCAGCGGGCTGGAAAATGAGATGGAGTCGTGGAGAGAAAATGGAGGTCTATCACTGGTCAAAGGGGAAAGTGAGACAGACCCTGAACGTCAGACTCAATGATTTAGCTCATGTTCGAAACATCAATATATCCCACCGCCCTCAGTGTCCCTCATTTTAAAGTGTCTAATGACTTCCTACCACAAATGAATGAATAAATTACAATTATAATATAAAAACTGATATTTGATTTTATACATAGTTCATATAATTATTATAACATTTTACATTATTGTATTGTGTAAAATAAATAAATAAATAAATAATAATTGTATTTAGGTTTTTATGATCATACTACTGCTTGTTACACAAAAGCATATTACAAAAAATAATTGAATAGAATGATTAGAAAATTAAAATGTATTATTATATTTATAAGCATAATTAATATTTAATATAGATAGTATAACTTAATATAGTTTTATAATAATATTTGACATTATTGCATCTGCATAATTTTTAATTGTAATGATTATTATTAATTAATATTTATACCAGTTATTTGTTATTTGTATGATTATAAAAACCTACAAATAAATGAATGTTTATTCAGGTTTTTAATGATATGATACTACTGCTCATAACACAAAAAACATACTACAAATAATTGTCAAATTATTATATTATAATATAAATTAATATGCTAATAGAATATCATAATTGAATATTATATTATTATATTATGTTATACATTTAAATAAATAAATAAATGAGCATTTTTAATGTATAATTCAAATAGCTTTAATATAATATTTGACATTATTGTATCGATATAGTATTGAATGATACAACCATTATGAATTGTTTATAGAAAATAAATGATTTTTCAGTTGGGTTTTTATACTGCTTGTTACACAAAAGCATATTACAAATGAATAATTAATTGAATAGAATATTATACTGTGATTACAAAATTATATTATAATATTTATAAATATGATTAATATTTAATATAAATAATAATATATGTTTAAAATATAATTCATATAGTTTTATTATAATTGACATTATTGCATTTACATAGTTTTTAATTGTAATAATCATTATTAATTAATCAATTAATTAATTTGTTATTTATATGAGTTTTTTTTTTTTAAATCTAGTAGGATTATAAAAACGTAGAAATGATATGATACTATTGCTTGTTACACAAAAACATTCTACAAATAATTGTAACAATATGATATTATAATGTAAATTAATATACTAATAGAATATTATATTGTGGTTACTAAATTTTAATTAATGTGTATTTTAAAACTATAATTCAAATAGTTTTATTATAATATTTGACATTATTGTATCAATATAGCATTGGATTGTAATAACATTATGAATTATGATTGAAATTATGATGAAATGATTTTTCATTAAGGTTTTTATAATCATACTAGTGCTTTATGCTTAATATACTTACACGCACACATACACAAAATACAAATAACTGTGTGATATATTATGAATATGTTAATTGGATATTATATTTGATTATTCAATTATACTATTACATTTAGTTAATATTACATATCACGCCCCCAAACATTTGTAATCACAAAAACTCGGGACATTCTCTCTAAATACACGTGTGCTATCAGAGATATTAACAAAAAACACATGTGCAGCGGACAAACATGAATAGCAAGAAGACGCCTTCCCGCGTTTCATCTCCCCTGCGCAATGATTGACGTGCACTGAGAGACATGCGGAGGCGGAGCTACACGGTCTTTGCGTCCAATCAGATTGCGTGGGCGGGGCCGAAGCATCGCAGAGTCTGTGAGCTTTGAGAGCTCTACAATGTAACAAAAGCAGCGGGATGAAACAGTGAAATAACGCGCGAGTGTATGAAGCGCTGCTTTCACGCGGGACCTGATTAATAACACAGCGCACACACCACGCACACACCCACCGCTGAGTTTAGTGGTTAAAGAGCTGATAGTGGCTCGGGCTGTGAGTAAGTGAGCTCAGAAGGACTGTGCTTACAGATTGCCGAGAGACTGCCAGAGGAATCTCTGCCGCAGCTGGACAGGAAAGCGACCGGAGGACCGGAGCGGGCCGACATGGACGAGCAGCCGCGCCTGATGCACGCTCATGCGGCCGTGGGGATGAGCGGACACCCGGGCCTGTCTCAGCACATACCGGACAACACCGGAGCCACCGACGGAGACGGGAGGAAGCAGGACATTGGAGACATTTTACAACAGATCATGACCATCACTGACCAGAGTCTGGACGAGGCGCAGGCCAGGTGAGCTGTCACTCATCACATCCGAAGATCTGGAATATTCATCTTCAAGACGCCATTGACACTTGATTGATTGGAGAATAAAACAAAATGCACTTTTAACAACAATATTTATTCAGTTAAATTATTTTTAAAACATACTCGTAATAGACAAATATATCATACATATATAATAATACAGCATTTGCACATTTTATGCGTTGCACTACATTTATGTAATACATCATTTATATATTCAAAATATAAATGTATATTAATAGGTTAAATATATACATTTAAAATAAGGTGTGAAAGAATGACACGTTTTGACATTTATATATTTATGTATAATATTTAAACATCTTTTTAAATAATATGTTTTTAATTTACTTGACCAACGCTATAAATACACACAAAACAAACAAAAAAATTAGTAAGCTAATTAAAGATAGACTTCCAGGAAAAAAAAAAAATTAACCTGATTTATTTGTCAGCAGCCCATGCTGTGTTTAAATTGTTATAAAAACACACTCTTACAGCTATTGCTGAAACTGTTAACTCTTAAAAAATTAATATGAGATTTCAAAAGCTTTTAGAATCTGCTGTTGTTTTGTTTTTTTGATGTCACTTGGCATCTAAATTCTTTTTAACTTATCAAGTGGCTTTTTAAAAAACAATTCTATTAGTAAGTAAATAACTGAGGGATTTTAGCAAATTATATATATGTGTATATATATATATGTAGGCAATTATCAAATGTTTACATGCAGATCAGGAGATCAGGAGTTATTGACTAAGTAGTCGTCCAGAAAAGGACTGATAATACAATCGCTGTTGTCATTGTGTCCAAACACATGTAGTGTGTAGTGACAGACATCAGTGTATTTTTCTGACATGCAGTGCTCATTTTTTGTCAATAGAAATGAACAGATGCCACGATAGAATTTGACAGACAGCACTGAGACTCGTATCACACGTCTAATCGTGTTCCTTCAGGATGAATATTGTTCAGAAGGGAGGTTTTTAATTCAGTGAGATCAAAAATATTTTGTTATTCTATGTAGTTTTTCCTCCTGTATATTTTAGAACTGTTTGTAGTGTACAGTGTTATGATTTGTATTTAGCAACAATTAAAAAAAATAAAATTAATATCTCAGCCTACAATCATTACTATTGCTAAATGTTTGAATACATTAATTAGTTCTTTTGCATATGGATGTGTTCAATAAAAACATGCATTTTTAAAAAAAATTTAAGAGTTACAAAACTACAAAGATACAAAACTATGAATTATTAATTACTTAAATAGTGCTAGTTACTCATGGAATTTTGTTAATGCTATGCATACAGTATTCATGCAAAATATGATAAACGCAGACTAGCATAAGTGTATGTGCTTTTCATTTCACCACGATCAGTGTACGTTCAGGCAACAGGCAGATAAATAAGTCTTTGCTAGCGGAGTGAAATATCCGTCTGTTCAGACGCTCACCGCGGCCTTGTGTTGTGTTTCAGAAAACATGCACTCAACTGCCACAGAATGAAGCCAGCGCTCTTCAACGTCCTGTGTGAAATCAAAGAAAAAACAGGCAAGTCATGCTATGCTTTAACAAAACGCACCACGTTCGAGTTGCACACGTGAGATAATATTTGTTAAAAAACACTGGATATTTGATGGACACCGAGTGCATTTGTTTTTCAGTGTCTGGCCAAAGCTGTGAAAGCAAAATGTTGTCTGTTAATGGTTTGCACATGTCGTGACATATTTAGTTAAGTAAATCCTCATAAAAATCTTCTAATTGGAAACACAGTGTCGTGTTGTAGTGGCATGCTGTTTTTGTGCATGGGATGTTTTAGAGTGTGGATTTCAGTCGGTAAATGTGGGTTTGTGGCGATCGTAGTGAGGAAATGAAGAGAAACGTCTGTAGAAGTTCAGCTTCTTTGACCTCTGACTGCTAAATCATCTTTACTGCTCTTGTACTGTACCGAGCTTGTTTTTTGTGCACAAATCCAGCTACGTTCTGGTTAGGAAAGAGCAGGATTAAATTACAAACTGCCATGAGTTGCTTAGTCGAAATGCTTATTTAGTTGTTTTTGGCTAAAGCGCTGAATGAACGTTGCATTTGTGCTTTTTTGGAGGGAAACCTCGTTTCATTTTGTGGAGCCGTTGCAATGATTAAAAACGCTGTGGATGTAAGAGTAGATGCTGAGAAGAGGGTCGCATGTGACGTTTGTGGTCTGGTGTGTCAAGAGCAGAGCTGCTCAAAGCGACTCGTATTTTTTCCTCGAGTCGAGAGAGTAGGAACTACGATGGATTTGTGCTGGTGAGATATTGAGACGCTATCGCTCTGCGGTCTGATGTGGAAACGGTTCCAGCGTGTTTCACAGTCATTAGTGCATGAAATAAAAAGGACTAGATGAAGGATAAAGCAGATTTCTTTATCATTATCTCTCTGACTGCTCTGTTCCAGCTGTGAGGCCGTGGGTGGTTCTCATCTCTGTTTATTCTGTCTCCTCCGCCGCCGTGATGGTTGGCGATGATGTTTTCATTGAGTTCGAGGCAGAGCGAGCAGAGCGGCCGGCGTCCCGGCAGAGCGGGGGGTTTCTGCGGCCTGCTATGCGTCCGAGAGGGGAGTGACACAGTTATGCGTGGAGTTTTACTCCCCGCCGTTTCTTTTTCTGTTTGTTTTTCTTTTCCGAGTTCACGCAGAGTTCGAGCGCGGAGCGACGTGGACGTATCCCAGACTGCTCTGCTCCTCTTTGCCCTTTTTCTGCAAAAATATGAAGCGAGCGCAAGCTCTGAAAGACAGGTCGAAATGCCACGGCGTGAGGTTTGTTTGCAAGAAAGTTTACTCCCCACTTCTGCGGCCTTCAACACATCCATGGATGTTTGTCACATTCAGGAAACCTCTTTTAAGGAACTATGGATGGATTAAAACACTTCAGCGTTGGCTGTGTCTAGAAGTGTTTTGGATTTTTGTATGCTATCATTTCACTTTGTTCTTCAGTCATTCAGTGTTTGAATCTGCAGACGTACTGAGTTGTACGGTTGTTAACTTTATTTGTTTTGAAATCATGCAGGAATCAAAATAGCTCATGAAAAGTGTTTATTCTGTTTGACGTCTGTGGAGATGCTGGTTCCTTGGCAAAAGTGCACAGGAGTGATGTTTGGAGTGTGTTTAACAGCACGATGGAGGACCGGAAAGCTAGTTTGCTAAGTGTTATTGCTGAAAACAAATGTTTTTAGATCAACTAAAATTGCAGTAAAATATAATTGCCTTAAATTTTACTTTTGAGGAATGCATGAAATGCATAATGTTAAAACACATTTATTTATTAGCAAATAAGAAAAATGTACAAAATTGGCTCTATGTTTGTTCCTTTAAAAAATTTTTAAATTGCGTACTCTTTATTTTATCATATATTCTTTTATGATACTGATTACAGTAAATGCAGCTGGTAATGTCAGCTTAGCTACAATGAAGTGTTGTTTATTCACTCTTCATTAAAGGAAATCACATTTCCTTTATTTTGCATTTTATCTTTATTTTTGTTAAAAACAAGTAAACTCTATATTCTCATTTTAAGGTGCGGTGCTTTAAACTATTTAAAACAATGTTCAAATGAGATTTGCTGAATTGGGTGGTTAAAATGTATGTATTTGTTTGTATTATAAATTTTTTTTTAAAAAGTTTAAGATAAATATGTCGTCTCATGATTAAAAGTGTATAGTCAAACATATGCAACTTTTTAAACACAATAAATAATTATGCATTTGTTTGCCTTTAAAAAAAATTCCAAAGTATGTTGAACAGTGTATCAATATAACACTGAAAGCGACTTAAGATGTGTCATATATTGTCGCAGTTGAAACGTCCCATTTTCTCAAAGCTCAAGATCACATCCAGTCCTGTCAGTGAGTCTGTAGTGTGTTTTTACAGTTCCTCCCAGTGTGCCAATTGACACCTGCAGGGGAGGACGCGGCCCTGGGTCATGACCCGACCTTTTGACCCCGCTGTGTTTTTACTGGGATATAAGGGAACGCGGACTCAGAGGGAAGTCTAAACAGCCGGAGCGCTCTTCTGCTTTCAGAAGCAGGAAGGAACACTTTATTTTAGTCTAAACGTCTGAGACTCTGCCGTATTTTCACGGCGCTCTTCTCTATTCGCTTTCATTCCACTCATATTTTCTTTCTTGTCTGAGGAATGTGTCTGTGCGAAGACTCTGTGTGTGTGTGTGCATATAATTTGTGCATGTTCACAATGTCATCTTTGTTTAAACGCATTGTTTAGAATCGCTGTAAAATAATGATAAACAAATCGCACTTTTCAAATGCAGAAAGTTGTGCACAGTTCGATTAATGGAAGCATTTTTATGCAGATTACTAATAGTAATACATTTAACAATTTATTAAACATGCGTTATCATGTTGTCTGTGTTTCTGTGGTCTACCGTGGTAAATTCACCGTAATGCATGGCTTCACTGTTGTTCAAGCTACATCAAAAAAAAAAAAAAATAGTGCAAAGAAAATACAACTGTTCTGTTTTTGCTTTGTTTTACTTCTTGCATACAGAACTAATGGCTTTAGTTGCTTTTTTAGCATTTAGTTTTTTTTTAAATGCACCACGTGCATGCACTTTAAAAAATGCATTTTTAAATGTAATTAGTGATGAGTTTCAAAAGATGTTCTGAAACAGACGTAGAGCAATCCACTTGTTTACATGCTCATGAAACAATGGCAGTGTCTTGTCTGAGCGTCTGTGATCTTTGAAGCGTGCAGCACAGAATCGTGTTGGAAAGGATCTGGCACCAAATGGCTTTCCAAAAATACACTCTCAAACAATTCCAGCCAGATCAGTTGGCTCACATGGACCCGATACCACGAAAACTCTCTTTCATTATTCTTTACCACGAAATAACCTAGCCAGAACTTGAAAGGAACCGTGCAAATACGTCTGTTTTTTTTTTTTCTCCCCCTCTTTGGTTTCGTCTCAGTGTTTCTGACACATGGAGACTCGTCTCTATGGAAGCGGAATTCTTGGATCTCTTGGAACTTCAGAACGATGTCAAGGCATCTAATTGCTGAATGTCAGAGTTTGTTCTGTGACACCACCTTGAACCTCCAGCGTTGACAAAGACACGGTAGCAGCGCTCTGCCGTTGAGGAGTACGAGGGTTTGAGCGCCTGTCAGAGAATTTACGTTGCATTCGAATAGTCGTTAACTTCAGAACGCTCCAAATGAAGCCCTAATGGAAGCTGTTTATGCACTCAGTGGCTTGTTTGTTGTTGTTGTTGTTTTTTGTTTATTCCATTCTGAATGGATTTTTCTTTTCTTGGTGAACACATTTTTCAGCTTTGTTTTTAGTGCAGTGCTTTTCACATTGACTGAAGAAAATAGTTTTCTTTATCATAAACAAGTCAAACCAAAAAAACTGAATAGGCACAGTAATTTAGATTTTGGGTGCATTTAAGTATCTCAAACTGATATTTTTATATTGCATGCATTTTATTTTATTTTATTTCACTTTATTATATTATTAGATAACGTGTTTTAGCGTCTTAATATTTTTCTAGATTATTTTTAGTTTCAATTTTTTAGGTTTTAAATTTGAAAAGCTCTTTTAGTTGTTTGGATGTTTATTTTTGTAATTTTTTTGAATGACCTAGAATAATAAGCTCTTTGTTTTTTTATTTATCTGTTTTGTAAAGCATTTTATTGGCTTTGTAAAAAGTGAAATATAAAAATGAAGAGCTCATTTGGTTATTGGTTTTAACACTGTGTGATGTTTTTTTTATTGCAACCATCTGTAAGCATATGATGACGATTATAAATCTCCATCTTCTAAACGTCTGTCAAATCTCACAAATCTTGACTTGCAGTGTTTTCTCTCTGCGCAAACCTCAACAAAAGGCCAGTTTTCTTGTGGCATGTGTTTAAACGGTGTAAGGTTTAGCGCCTGGGGGTTCGGGTGATGTAATGTTATTTTTTGATGGGTGAGAATGAGGTGAGCAGAGGGCAGGGCGGGAATATTTGACAGCGTTGAAACGAGCCAGAGATATGATTACTGCGAGCGCGTTCAGCTCTCTGGGTCCTGTGGGAAGCTCGACTCCTTACGGCTTCTTAGGCTGAACACACCAGTGCACACGGTATACACTTCTATAGCTCATTACAGACGGAATAAATCATCTACGGCAGCTCCGTTTCAAACCAGCAGACAGACGATTTAAGAGTGTGTGGCGTTAACAATGACATGCTTGATGTCACAAAATCGATTCAAGAGGACGTCTGTTGCGATGATATTAAAAATGGCTAATTTTGGTGGAATTTCATGCATTAAGCCACTTAATAAATAGAATAGTTTTCATGTAAGATTTTTTGCTAGGATATACACAGTGTAGCATACTACCTTGCTGTTGTACTGTTGCTGTAGTATACTGTGCACAGTATGCTTCTTTTTGCATTAAATATTACCAGATTCAATTGCCAAATTGCAACATGCAGCACTGCATACAAAAATGCTATGCATTCTGTTTTTAAATGAAAATATTAAATCATCCATGATTTTAACATGTTTTTTGATTCATAATTTGATCAAACTGCCAAAAGATGAAGCTAAATTAAAAATGCTAAATAATCAGATTTTTTTTTCCAAGATGATGACTAGATGTTGTTTACATGCAACATGATAATCGAAAATGCAGATCACTACTGTTTTAAAAACTTTTTCTCTCTTTCTTAATATGTATAAGAAGAAAGTGCATGCATATGCACTCAGACAAGACACTGCACTTGTTTCATGACCATGTAAACAAGTGAATGGCTCTATTTTTTTTTCAGAGTATCTTTTGAAACTCATTACTAATTACGTTTTAAAATGCATTTTTAAAAGTACATGCATGTGGTGCATTTAAAAAAAAAATGCTAAAAATGCAAAGCCATTAGTTCTGTACACAGGAAGTAAAAACAAAGCTAAATGGACAGTTGTATTTTCTTTAAAAGACCACGCATTACAGCAATTTTACCACGGACAAACCTTATAAAAGTCAAGCAAACATATATAAAAAATGTATATATAAAATATTGCAATTCTGAGTTTACATATCACAGTTAATTTTATTTTTGTTTCTTCCATGCAATAAAAATACAGGTAATTGCAACTTTTTATTTTGTTTATATTTCACAATTAAGACTTTTCTTCTCTGAATAGCAAGTTTATATCTTGCAATTCTGCGTTTATATCTTACAGTTGACTTTTTCTCTGAATTATGAGTTTATGTCTTGTGATTGGCTTTTTATTTTTACTGCCACCAAATAAAAAAAAAAAGTAATTTTTACTTTTACATTTACAGGTTTATATCTTGTAATTCTGCATTTATACTTTGCATTTCTGAAAAAAAAGCCTGAATTGTGAGATATCAACTTTTTATTGTGAGATTAAAAAATTGCAATTACCTGTTTATTTTTATTAATCTCGTGGCAGAAACAAGGTTCCATAGTATGCACTATGTGGTAAATTTAAGTTTGACATCAACGAGGAAAGATGTGCAATTGTTTTCTGCTTCCTATTGCAATTTTTTCCATGCACAATAAGTTGTATTTTATTATTGCATTTAGCATTGCTTTTCCAGATCTAACCCGTAGGTCTGGACTCCAATTCACTCCTGTTGAATAACACAAGTGTGTACTAGGATTTAGTGGATTGGTGCTTCCCTCAGGTGTGTGTGATCTCTGAAAACAAACAAAGCACAGCTGCCTGAAATCATTTGCTGTGCGTGCCGTCGACGCTCTCTGCGCAGGGCCGTCACTGACACACGGCCGGCCTGGTCTCGGTGCTAATATGTTCTGCTTTGTCTTTCATTCTCTGTGTGTTTTTTTTAAACATGCTGATGCAGCATCTCCTCGGAGCGCCAACGAGCAGGATATGAGAATCACATCTGTTGGACCGGCTCATCATCCTTCAAGCGGAAACGCTAAAGCCTAATCCAGCACATAATAGAGGCGTGCGCGTGCTGACTGGCAGCGCACGGCCGGCGTGGCGTTTTTTGGAACGGCTCCGGCAGGCTTTTGCAGAAATGAGATTAGGAGAGCACGCAACAGCAGTTACGGAGAGATCTGTCATCGTTTTCTCTGAGTATACACTGGAGCACAATCACATTACCTTATGAATTATGCAAATTGTCAGTGGCCTAATTGAGATGTGTTAATCATATTAAGAAGCTTAATAGCTGGAATTTAACTGTGATGCTATTTGGTAATTAAGCACGACGGCGAGTTTGGGGTGCCGTTGATTGAGCTGCTCGCGGAAGATGATGTTGGAGTGTTTATGCATCTGTCTGTCTGTCTATACCGGCACTAGAGAAATTATACCTTGACTTTTTTAGCCTTGACAATATTTAATACGTAATTCATTGAAATTGAGAGAATTGATTCATGAAAATGAATCAGACTTATGAACCCTGATGCTGTTTATACTATTAAAACGTCTTCAAGTTGCAAAATTTGGGTAATGATAGCATCTTTGGGAAATAAATGCATGATAAATAAGTTGCGTAATTGCATTTTTATACATGACATGCAAAATGGAAGCGGAAATCTGGATCAAAGAATATTTTTGAGTAGAATGCTTAAAAAAATACTGGACTTAATTATTTTCAGGACATCTGGTTTTATGTGAAATGTCTGCATCTTCAAAATGAAAAGCATTGAAGCATTGTTTGCAAAACTCTTAAGGAACCAAAATTTTTAAAACATTAAATTCCTTTCCATATTCTTTGATAATATAGCAGAAATAAATTTCAAACAATAAAAAATCCACTTTTTTCGAAAGAAATTCATATTTTTATTCAGAAAGGATTAATTAAATTTAAATTTGATTTAAATTGATCAAAAGTGACAGTGAAGATTTAAAATGTTACAAAAGATAAAATAAACATTGTTCTTTTGAACGTTCTATTCATCATAGAATCCTAAAGAAATACAACGTATCACGAAAAATATTTGGCGGCAACGTTGATAATGTTTCCGTGATATTAGAATGATCTCTGAAGGATCACGTGACGCTGAAGACTGTCGTAATGATGCAGAAAATTCCACTTTGCATCGCTGAAATAATTTAGATTTTAAAATATATTCACAAGATAAGCCAATATTTTAAATACTAATAATATTTCACATTTTTACAATTTTTATTGTGTTTTTGATCAAATAAATGCAGCCGTGGTGAGCAGAAGAGACTTCTTTCAAAAACATGAAAACAAACCTGTAATTTTCTACAACTGTCAATTTTATTGATTAGCTGTTGCAGGCCTGATTCCTAATATTTGATCTATTAGCCAGCCCCAGTGATTTTTGTGCCGTACAGAGACAAAACCATTATAAAATGGCAGATTCACCAGCGTAATAAAAGCTCACACACTGAATGCGCCTCATAAACTGCCTCAGAATCTGTTCTTTTGTCAATAGATTGTATCTTCTCCTCAAACGGGCTCTGCTCGCAGAGATATGAATGAGCGGCGCATTAGACGAGATGGCGCTCAGTGCATTAGACGGAGACGCTGTGGCGATTTTATCTGGCCGTTTGCTTTGTGTCGCTCGCCGTAAAGCTGGTAGGTGGAGACACGCTCGGCCCTCCGTTACTGCCAGCTTTCTTGATATGTTACGACTTTAATCAAATCTGAAAATTTGTAATGCGCATTAAAGTGAACGTGAAGTGCTTCTCGCCAGCGCCGTTGCCATACCAACCCCGGAGGAGTCGTCCGTCTTTAATGCGCGGTTGGGAATCTCATTTCCTCCCCCCTCGCCGTCACCGCCGCTACGGGCGCTCGGCTCGTAGAGAGAGACGGAGACTAGAGGCCTCTCTCCACGTACTGGAAATGACACAAATTAATATACGCTACTTAAACTAGAGCAAGATTAATGGCTGCCTTTCGCTGCAGTTTAGTCCCACTGTCAGTTGCCGGGTGTTCCTTGGACAAAATCAACACTAATCAACATTTATCCCACTTTTGCCCTGGGCTCTCAGGATGCAGGGATCCGAACCCCCCCACCCCGCCACGCTTTTCACCTCTCATCCAGAGCCTTCATACATCACCCGCGCTCTACATCCGCACCTTTTTGCAGCACGTCGCATTATAGACGTGATAGATTTACACTTTTATTTGCATCTGATAGTTAACTAGGTAAAATGCTGCATCGAACACGTCAGTCTCTTCTCCTCACCAGGACTGCATTTATTTGAGCGAAAATACAGTAAAATTCTAATACATTTTTGCTATTTAAAATAACTGTTTTCTCTGTGATTGTATGTTAAAGTGTAATTTATTCCTGTGATCAAAGCTGAATTTTCAGCATCGCTACTCCTTCAGAAATCATTCTAATATGCTGATTTGCTGCTCAAGAAACATTTCTGATTATTATCAGTGTTGAAAACAGCTGTAACCATAATAGCACAGGACTGTACATCAATCAGAGAATGTTAGCATGAGAAAATTCACTGCGTTCATGTTTTATATCTGGGGTCTCTGAGAACCCAAGTGTAAGTAATGTAGCATTTTTCATGAAGCATTTTATTTGAGTTGAAACATTGTTTACATATAATGTATATGTTTCTGTGTAATCATTTCGTCTACCATTAGGAAAAGTCATGACATGTGATATTGGAATGTTAAAAGTGTGTTTTTACGCTTTTAAAAGGACTTTGGGGTCCCTTGGGTTTACCAATCACAAGTTTTTGGGTATTATTATTGAATTTTATTTGGTGTGCAATGATTTGAATGTCAGGTCAGTTGAGATTTACAGTGGAAACTGTCTAAATATAGCAAAAAAAAAGTATGATACAATCTACACTACTGTTCAGAAGTGTAGGGTCAGTAAGATTAGTTATTTATAATGTTACAAAAAATTTCCATTTCAAATAAATGCTGTTCTTTTGAACTTTATTCATCAAAGAATCTTAAAAAATGTCACAGTTTCTACAAAAATATGAAGCAGCACAACTGTTTTCAACATTGATAATGATCAAAAAAAGTTTCAAAATTTAAATGTTTGATGTAAATTGATCAGAAGTGATTTAAAATGTTACAAAAGATTTCAAATAAACATTGTTCTTTTGAACCTTTTATTCATCAAAGAATCCTAAAAAAAATAAAATGTATCACGAAAAATATTTGGCAGGAACATTGATAATGTTTCTTGAGCAGCAAATCAGCATATAAGAATGATTTCTGTGATCATGTGACACTGAAGACTGGAGTAATGATGCTGAAAATGCAGGTTTGATCATAGGAATAAATTACATTTTACAATATATTCACATAGAAAACAGCTATTTTAAATTGTAAAAATATTTCAGATTTTTACAGTTTTTATTCAAACAAATGCAGCCTTTGTGAGCAAAAGAGACATCGTACTGACCCCGAACTTGTGAACAGTAGTGTATATAAAGTAGTTGACCTCACTAACTGACTAAAGATTTGTTGAAAGTCTAGTAAACAATTGTGACCCATATTTTGTTGCAGGGTTGAGCTGATGCATATGATTCAGTGGTGATGTTATGAATCGATACAGAAATGATTGTTCCTGTGTGCTTCTCCACAGAGACTGGAGAAATGCTTCCATCTCGCTCTCTCTCCTCCTGTATGAATAGCCTATGCAAATCGCTCATAATTAGACATGCTAATATATGGCAGTAATAAGCCACTGTCTGTCGTTACGTCTGCCAGTCTTCCCATTGTGTCCAGCGCGAAATGTGTCTTTAAAATAACGCTTCCCACAGTTCTCTGTCATTCCATTAGACGCGTCTCGTAAAAACCATCAATAGCTGCCTCATTTATGCACGTTTCACATTTTTTGTGTGTTTCAGACAGTGAAATGAAGCTGTTGATATGAATAAATCTAAAGACACTTACACCAATTAGCGCGCTAGTTCATTGTGAAAGTGTCCGGTCTCATGTGTCTCTTTTGCCATCTTAAAATAGTCCCCTCGACGCAGTGCTCGTGGCACGGAAATGTTTTTTTAAGGAAGCATGTGGAGCCTTGTGCCCCCTGAAAGGAAACAAATGTTTGGGAGAAGCAGAGAGCGGCGGTTTTGGCCGCTTTCCCAGCACAGACGCAAGTGCCATCGCGGGCTCCGGAAGACTGAAGTTCCTCCTGCACACGCAAGAACCGGCTGCAGAACTGCACGCTGTGTTGTTTAACGCTTGAAGTCGACATTCTATGCTCCGTAACCCGTCTCACCTTGATTGCGTGCATCACGAAGAGCTGTTTTCACCTGGATCTCGCTGTGGAAAGCGGCAGTTACGCTCAGTTAAATCCTAGTGGTGTTTGGAAGATGGCGTTATCTTTTTCTAGCTAGATCAGCGCTTGTGAAGTCATGCAACCTCTGTGCTGTCAGGGATGTGGAGGATGAAACAGGTGCTTGTCATTCGAGTGGTCAGCTAAGGACAGACGGCAAGCCGCTTTGTGTAATGTGAAACTACATCCTTTGATCAGCAGTTGTGGAATGTGTCTTGTTCCTTTCTAGAAATTGTTCCGAATGGTTTTTAGGGTACAAGATGTGCTTTTTTAGTAATGCAAGTCAGTTGCGTTGTGTGCCGAGTATTTTCTCTGTCTTTCTTTCTTTGGCATTTTCTGACTGGTGGCCCAGAACACAGGCGTGAGTCATGTGGATTGAGATGAGCGCTAGCAGACATGCTGCTCTTCTCTGCTCCGTCATGCTTCATTTCCCGCATCCAACACCGCCAAATTCAGCTCAAACACAATCCTGCTTTATGACTGATGCATTTGTGATTTCGCTCGCCTAATGTAAATGCAAGCCAGATTTTTGGGCATCAACAAAAACTTTCCATTGAGAAGTTCAAACTCTGAGGGCACATTCACACTAGAGCTGTTTGTCGTCAAGAGTTCAGTTTGATTAGTCGGTGTGAATGTTTGTTTTTTCTGAATGTGCCTAGTGAAACGCACCTCACAGACCCTTATGGTGTTATTTTTAAAGACGTGTAAAATTATCCTAAATGTATGACAGTTTCTGAAATTAATCCTATGAATGATTTATAAAAAGTCTGTGTGCACCAGTGTTATTTGTAACCCTGGACCACAGAACCAGTCTTGAGTAGCACGGTTATATTTGTAGCAATAGCCAAAAATACAGTACATTGTATGGGTCAAAATTATTAATTTTTATGCCAAACATCATTAGGATATTAAGTAAAGATCATGTTCCATGAAGATGGATTGTAAGTTTCCTACCATAAATATATAAAAACTTAATTTTTGATTAGTAATATGCATTGCTAAAAACTTCATTTAAACAACATTAGATTCCCTCAGATTCCAGATTTTTAAAAAATGTATCTCTACCAAATATTGTCCTATCCTAACAAACCATGCATCAATGGAAGCTTATTTATTCAGCTTTCAAATCTTCCAAAAATGGACCTTATGACTGGTTTTGTGGTTCAGAGTCACATTTTAGTATCATTGATTTATGCTTTTTGAACTAGATTTTATTTTTATATTTTGAGCTTTCACTTTAATCTTAAAATTTCAATATTTTGTTTAATCTTTATTTGTTTAAACATATCGCTATAGTTCTTATTAATTCTTAGTCACTGGTTTTGGTTATTTTAGTCCACTCTAAAATATAATGTGAATAATAAAAAGTTAACTGTTTGCCTCAGTCTTTTTGAGTTATGACAACTACTAATGAAGTTGTTTAACTAATAGCCGAATACTTTGTAGCATAAAAACTAATTTTAAGTTGATTACTGAAAAAAAGTTTTTCTTTTCAGGAATCATTCATGTAATTAATTTATTTCAGGAACGTAGTTATCACAAAGCAGTTTAATCATTTCTCATTTGTGCATATAATGTGCATTTATGTGCATAAATGCTGGCGTTGGTAAGATTCACCGATTTGCATCGGCATAAAAGTTAACGATATGATGCATCGATTTAAAAACTGCATCAGATACAAGTTGGCATTTGTATCATTTGTATTGTAACATATTTTCATTGGTAAAAAACAATTTATTGATATGAAGAGTTCATTTGCAAAAACAGATAACTCTCTTTTTAAAATGTTTTGGTTTTTTTTTTATTGTGCATTCCAATTAAAGTAAAATTAAGTAAAAATAGCTGAAAAAAATACAGCTAACTAACACAATAAAAACATGATTTTTGACCTTTTTAAAAAACGTTATCGGTGTTTGCAAATAAACTCTACATATATATTTATTAGTAAATTTGCTTTACTTTTATTATTTAGAAAATGACGTTTTTTCCTTTGCATCATATTGCATTGAATCTAATCGAAATCGGATCGCAGTGCATTGTAAATTGGGATAAATCACATTGCCTCGGTAGCTGCCTGTGTATCTTTAATTTATTGAGATGCGTATCGCATCAGCCTCAGTTATTTAGATGCACATCCCCAATAAATGGGTATTGTGATTGCCAAATTATCTATACTTTTTCATAATCATTGTTGGATTGATTTATTAACTGGTATAGGAGCAAAAACATCAATTGTGTGAATGTTAGTTGTCATATGCGCATTTTCATATCAGTTTCAGCATCTATAAGTCCAACTTTTGATGTAGAATGAAATCCGAGGAATCATTGGTGTGAACTTCTGTATGATATAAAAGCAATCCAGACTAACTTACAGAGGTGAAATGCCATTGATGTGTAATGCATGTGGTTTAATTTCCATAATTCTGCATCAGACAGTGAGCATTTTTTTGTGGTCCATTGGCATGCTGTCTGAGACTAGATCAAACCCAGGAATCAAGCCAACTATGAGAGCTGCTCTAGAAATCAAAGTTGGCTATAACTTAAACACGTGCTTTTGCTCATCTGCAGGATTCTTCCAGAGATCCTGCAGTTGCATTGTCGAAGTGCCATAGTCTGCCCTTAATGAAAATACCAGTCAGCGTTGTCATTATCTGCTCATGCTCAGACTGAATTCATCAGACTACTGATGGCTTTCTCCAGTTTACTACTTGTGGTGTAGATCACCTCCAACTTCATCTCCTGCAAGATAAAGGCTGGAGGTTAACGTAACCTTGATAAAACGCTCATCTCATGCTCTCAATCCATCTTCCACCATCACGGAGTATGAAAATGAAGCCTTCGAGAGCGACGCAATACGGAGCAGTTAAATGGGCCATTTCAGATGTTTTGTGTAGCACACCGACTACGAAATCTCCCCCGTCGTGCCCGCGCGGTCCATTTTCCGCCGCTTTCAGTCGCCTCTTATCTCCTTTCCTCTCGTTACCCATCTCTCCTCTGCTCCAAACCCACTTCACCTCATCTTTTCCCCCTCTTCTTTTCTGTTCACAAGCCATTTGTGTTGCCAGCCAGCAACACAAATTAGGAATATACAGCCTGGTGTCAAAACGAGCGCTCATAAAATATTAACAGCGTGTAGGAAATTTTACACGGCAACATTCTTTTTCATTTTCAGGTCTGTCAGCACAAGCTGTGGTGCAGCTATTTGTGAGCTCGCATCTATTTTAATGCTGCTTATTTGGAGCCATTTTCCCACGCCATCTTTTTTATGCCTTCTCCGAGTCAAAGGTAGAGCATTTTAAAGACCTCCATTAATCCACATTTTTTTGTCAGCGATTTCAACACTTTTGGACTGAATGTCTTGTTTAGCCAGACTTTATGCCAATTGTCAATAGCCACTTTGCAGTTTATTGCCTCTTTTGAGGTTTGTTACTGCCATAGTAAAATGCAAAAACGCACATTAGGCATGCACAATGGGAGCGGATGCTTGCAGTGCACTGGGCAACAATTTTTTCCTCATAACCCATCATTATAGCAGTTCGGGAACTTGTAAACACGACTTTATTTGCCGGTGGATAGATAAACCAGTGCACCTTGATTGGCAATTAGCCAGAGCCAACCATCAGATTAGAGCTTTGTCGTAATGAAATATTCACAGTGGTCTCTTGTGCTTTTTCCTTACGAAACTCCCATGGTGACTGTATAAATGTGGTGTATATAGAGTACATGTCTCAATCACTACAGCTGTTGTGGGATGATCACGCATGAATGCAGGCCAAACCATGTCGTTCCAAACTTTTATGACTTTTCTTCACGAAAGAAGAAATTCTGAAGGTTGTGCAATTAGCTGTTTCCATGCAAGTACGACGCATATTCAAAAAGATCATGAAATATCATTAAAATGAGTCCGTATGACTATATACTCTACCCCAGGTGTTCTGAGCACATTAACCTTGTGCAATTATCATTTTGCTCTTATAATCTTCTTTCTAATGAGCTGTTGCGACCAGATCATCGAATGAATCATTCAGACTGATTTTGTGAACTGGATCAACTTTTACATTGAAAAGTTTTGACTCAAAAGTGTTTCTCTCTCATGCCTTAAAATTAAGTCTATTTTTCACAAAAAGCTATTGTGTGATTTTAATATTTTTGGTTTTGCGTCGTTATTTTGAAGCTTAAAGCTCCAGTTCTCGTTAATTGCATTTGCATGGAAAATAATGTCATTTTGATGACATTTTACATTTTTAAATATTAAAAACAGTATTCATATGGTGGCAGTCAAAAGTTATCAGCATTTCAGAATGATTTCTGAAGGATCATGAGACACTGAAGACTGGAGTAGTGATGCTGAAAATTCAGCTTTGATCACAGGAATGAATTACATTTTACAATATATTCACAAAGTTATTTTAAATTATAAAAGATATTTCACAATATTACTGTTTTACTGTATTTTTAATAAAATGAATGCAGCCTTGGTGAGCAAAAGAAATGTTTTTTTTCAAAAACATTTAAAAAATCTAGTATTAGATTTAATCAGATACTTAAAATCTGATTTTTCAAAATCATACCTAAAATCTACTTTTGTGTACACAAGAATCTCATACAGATTTGGAACGACGTGAGGGTGAATTAACGACGACAGCGAATTATCATTTTTGGGTGAACTATCACATGCATTGCATCTAAATTACGACCTATTTAACACGTCAGTCTGCCCTGATTTATCTTCTGGTGCTCAGATGATGGATTCAGCGTCTCTTTATCTACATGCTTCATGACGCCTCTCTGAGTACATCTGTCCAGGTGGGCGGGGATGAACCCTGAACTCGGCTTTTCACGGGATGCCGCCAATAAAACCGAGATGTCAATCATACGCCGTGACTGTGGTGTGTTGGAGCCTGTCCAGCTGTCCTTCAGTCCCTCAAACCGTCACTCAACGTCCCACCATCCAGTCGCTCAACACCGGCGACAGAATCTCAATGATGTTCTTAAGAAGTCACATTCCCTTCGATAGGACGTGAATTACGGCCGTCCTTAAGTAGGTGTTGAGGAGCGCCGTGCTGACGGTACTTTTATTAATCGGCTCTGACACGTTTCATTGTTATTCTTGTCCGCTGACATGTCTCATTGTTTTGATTGGACCTCCGCTGCCAGTTTTGCAACAGACGGGTGAAACTGAAAGAGCATCAAGTGGAAAAAGTCTCTCTGAATGTCTGTGATCTCTGGTCAGAAACATGAGGAGACGAATGTTTAATTGGAGCTAAACCTGCACATTCGTGCCGGATAGCAAAGTATAAGAACAAAAAATAGCATATGTGAGGAATACAGTTGTACAGTATACTGTTTTCATATATTCATGCATTGATATTTGGTGTTTTCACAGCTGGACCAGATAATGATTTGAAACATGTTTGTGTACAGTAAACTGATTTATGTTCACATTTTAATGCAAATTTTGGCGTATTGCATAGAAATGGTTTGGAAATTGTAATTGCGACGTGCTGTTCGTTCAGGTGGTTTTATTTTGGTCTTCTTTTTATTTCTCAGCAAAGAATATAAATGTTTTTATTGCTAGTGCAGCGAAATGAAGCAAAATATGTTCATTAGGAAACTTGTACTTTATTTTATCATTCTTGTGCTGCCACAGAGAGTTATGGGAAACGTAGTGTTATTGCGCATTTGTGTGTGTAAAAACGTATTTGAGTATTTACGTTTAAAACTTTACTCTGATCAATATCAGTCTTTCACCTACACAGAAAGCTGTTTCTGATTGGCTTAAAAGGGCGGACCAGCTCGTGCGATTGGCATACGTAAAAGTCTTGCAGTATTTATCGCATAATGATTGTAACACTTGGACCGTGTCATATGATCAATTCAAACATGTAATCATTAGCTGCTTTCAAGCAATACGTTTGTTAAATGACTGTAAAATTGCTAGATTGACTTTTTCGGAAAATGCATTATATGTGATGTTTACACAAACAACGGCTTTTCATGTTTATGCCTTTAAAATACCAATTTTCTTCATCCAACTGCATGATCTCTCCAAACAGTCTTCTGACTTCTGAAGAGTACAATGCATGTTCAAAAAGACCGTGAAATATCATTAAAATGAATCCGTTTGAACAATACTCTATTCCAGGTGTTCTGAGGTCTTTAACTTTGTGTAATTATCATTTTGCTGTGATAATCTTCTTTTTAGTGAGCTGTTGCAGCCGGATCATTGAGTCAGTAAGTTACTCATGAAACAGATAAGTGAATGAATCATTCAGAGTAATTTTGTGAACCGGATCAATTTTTACATTAAAATGACTTGACTCAAAAGAATGATTCATTCACAGATCGGACATGTTAGTTCTTGTGCCAAAGACCCCTAAAGTTGAGTCTGTTTTTTATATAAAGCTGTTGTATGACTTCAATATTTTTGGTTTTGCATTCATTTTTGAAGCTTGTAAGCTCCAGTTCTCATTTATTGTCCAGTTCTTGTTTATCGTTGAATCAGGGTCATTATAGTTGTTATTATTATATTTAACAAAACCTAAAACTATTAAAAAAATAGTTACTTGAAATAAAATAAACTGAAATAAAACATTACATTTTTTAAGCTATTCAAGATGTTAACTTGATTTAACTCAGTTTCTTTGAGAGAGAAATTCAAGCACCTTTTTAATGACTGTCCAGCATTTAACATAACTTTTCCCAGCACTTTAAAGCTCGTAAATGATCCATTTTGAATGTTATTTTTAATGGGATGACCAAAATATACTTTGCAGTAAACAAAGTAAAATTTGTTTGCCGGGAAAACATGACTAAACAGGACTAAAACAGTTTGAAAAGTAACATAGCACTTTATTTATTTCAGAAAGTATTTTTGAATCGGCAGACTAGTGTATCATCCCAGCCTTAATAGCAATATCAAATCACAATACTTGTAGAATCGAAATTCTTAAAAAAAAAATCGCAATACATATCGTATCGGCACCCAAGTATCATGATAGTATTGAATCGGGAGGTAGGTGTATCATCCCATCCCTATTATTATTAGTAGTATCTTTACATTTAGTAATATATTAATATATTTTTGACTGTCATATTAAACCTTTTGAACTTTATTTTGACCGGTTACTGTGAAGACCTTTAGGGTCTTTATTATATGACGATAGCTTCTGCAAAAGAAAAGGTAAAATGCTCATGAAGTGACTCTTAGAGCAGTTCTAGAGATTATGTTCATGTGTATTGAGGCGGCAGAGGATGAAAACACGGTTAGCGTCACTCGTTTGTGTGTAGTAAACAAAACTACACGTCTACGCCATTCACTAACACAGACAGGCAGAAATACAGCTCTTATTAAAATGCATTCTTAAAGTACTGCTACTAGTAAAATGCAGAATCATACCGTTTTTAAAAGCAGGGTATCGTGATACTTTTTAAGTACTGGTTTATCGTGCAAAACTAATTTGTAGCAATAGCCAACAATACATTGTATGGGTCAAAATATCGATTTTTCTTTAATGCCAAAAAACATTAGGATATTAAGTAAAGATATTTTGTATTCCCCACCATAAATATATCAAAACTTAATTTTTAATTAGCAATATGCATTACTAAGAATTTTGGACAACTTTAAAGGCGATTTTTTTTTTTTTTTTTTTTTTTTTTTTTTTCACCCTCAGGGTCAAAAANTATATCAAAACTTAATTTTTAATTAGCAATATGCATTACTAAGAATTTTGGACAACTTTAAAGGCGATTTTTTTTTTTTTTTTTTTTTTTTTTTTTTTTTTTTTTTTTTCACCCTCAGGGTCAAAAAATTGACCCCTGTGACTGGTTTTGCGATCCAGGGTCACAAATATATATATATAAAGTCCTGTTTACACATGATCTGTAAACATAAATTTACTAGTAATTTTTCAGAAAGGACTGTATGTGTAAAAGCGCCAATTACCTTGGTTTTTATAATTAGCAAGTTCCAGTTAGATCTTTGACTTGATCTTCCTGAATGCAAAACATTCTTAAGATGTCATATTGGAGTGTGTTTATTCTGATCTGTTGAACCGGTCGAGTTAATGAACAGAATCGTCTTCTATCACAAACTCCCCAAACAGGCTGGTAGCGGCGCGCTAATGATGCAGCCGCGCTCAGGTAGCTGTCAGGCCGCCGTGATTAATTAAATCCAAAACTAGGCCAATTTGTCACTTTCTGCGGTGTGGTCGGATAAAGAGACTCGTGCTGCCGTCTCTTCACTCTTCCATACGTTACTCCTTCAATATAAGGGCGGGAGATTTTTCACGACGTCTTAATTGCCGCATTGGAAGGGCTCGGCGAATGTGAAATTCCTTTTAAAACACGTCGAGACATCGGAGCAGCCAAGCCAAACACGCGCTGAATTGCCTGACCTACACCTAGAGGTGACTTTTTGCCAATATGACTTTTTGCCTAATAAATCAAGAGGCGACGCTTGATTTATTAGGAATGGGAAAGAGACGGTTGGAGATATTCTTCTAAATGTCAGCGCCGGTGCTGTTGGGGATTTGTTTGATCTCGTGTAGTGGCTCTCTGACTCTCTGTTAAATCTGTCAGCAGTCAGTCCCGAACGATCGCCCGTATGCAAACGGCCCGCGTCATCTGGCGGGTCTCGCCGAAGAAAGACAGGTGTCTACTGTACACATCCGTCAAGTCCCTACCCAGCTTGCGTTTTAGTACAGATGACTGTCAAGACGGTTCCTTCAGCGTCTGAGGATGAGAGGTTGGGAAGGAGAGGTCACCTCCTCTGCCGACCCTCACAAGGTGTGTCAGGCGGCTTAGCGCTGTGTCGCGTCACCACAGTCAGATCGAGGCTTTGAGGGATGTTGTCTTGTTGACAGTCGACTGCCGACGCAGCAGAAACGATCTGCTTCCTTCCAACGTCCTGACAGAGGAAAAGCCGAGGAAAAATTCCAGTACAGACCAACACAAACTGTACAAAATCCGGTGCACGTTTCAGCAGAATCTGAGCAACACTTTACATTGTTGCATGGTCATTCCTTAAATATTTTGATGGGAAAATATATTCAAAATAAATGGAAAAAAAATAAATGTACAATTCTTGGTAAATATGCAATACATTATTGCTTGTTCATTTACAAAATATTTTTAGTGAGGAAAACAAGCTTTGTTTTTGGTCCAGAAAAAAAAAAAAAAAGTAAAAATTGCATACAGTGCAGTTTCTTCAATCTAAATAAAGTGTATATATTTTTCACAAATGTCACAAATGCCTGGGATAAATTAAATAAAATAAAATAAATATACAGTCCTTCATTTACAAAAAAATTTGGGTTAGAAAAAACACGCTTTCTGCTCCATAGCAAAATGTGCTACATTTTTACACTGCAAAATAATGTATATGATTTGAAAATCACAAATGTCTAGACAAAATAACTACACAGTACTAGTTACTGCATGTTTCTTTATCAAAAATTGTCTTTATGAAATTTTACCAAGAAAAAAGTAAAAAAAAAAAAAAAAATGGACAGCATTTATTTAAAATAGAAAGGTTTTCTAAGAATATACAGTACTGTTCAAAAGTTTGGGGTCAGTAAATTTTTATTCTTTCTTTTTTTGAAAGAAATTAATACTTTAATTCACCAAGGATGTGTGATTTACATTGTTAGAAAAGATTTAGATGTTGAATGAATGCTGTTCTTTTTAACTTGTTATTCATCAAAGAATCCTGAAAAAAATTTCAGGTTCCAAAAAAATCTTTGGCAGCACAACTGTTTCCAACACTGATAATTCTACATGCATAATTTGCAACAAAATGTAGAGTTTGTTCAGTATTACATTATGTATGTTTTTAAATATCACACGTGTCGGTTAAATGAAATGGAAAAAATAAATATAATTGACTATGCTCTTTTGCAATGCTAGTATTCGCATTTGAAGTCGTGATTTTGCTCCGTATTGTGTTAGCTAGGGACTCGGTTCAGTCCATTTGTTGTTGATTCGTTTTTCAGATGTGGACGTTGCACTTAAAAATCTGCTCAAAAAGAACTAAATGATTGGAAAGGGATTGCATACATCACCAAAGTCTATTCTCCAGATGATCTGCTGCTGTAATTTTGATTAAAACATTATGAGGTTAAAAAAATAAAGCATGCACAGACAAGTCTTTCACAATAAGATCTTTGACATGCATTTACAAAACAGATACAGGGAATTTTCATTTCATGCCAACTTTAACATGAGCTGTATTGCAGTGATCTTTGAATGAAAGAATTAACAGACACTCTTGCTTTTTTTCCCCTGGTGAAACACATTTTAGCGCGTTTAAATCCATTCCACAGAATTCTCGAGAATTTCCGCCAAAATCAGCAGTCGAATCTGGACGCGCTCATCAGAAATACCGCATTTCTGAATTCGTTTTTCGTGCATGTAAACAGAAGAGAAACGTCTAACAGAAGTTTAACTTGTCACTTTATGGGCATTTTGGGTCTTGACTCTCCCGCTGTTCAGACTGGCAGAATCTGACACGCTTCCACTCAGAGGTGACACGAGTCGGCGGGAGCCAAATGACTAATGCAGAGCCGCGTGTAGATCGCAGCGCAGCCAACACACACATTTCCATTTCCTGCATGCATGTTCTTTCCTTGGCATTTCAATTGATCTGTAGTGAAGCTGACAAAGATGGCTGTGTGTTTAATATATTCCAGCGAGCACATTAACAGCAGGGTCCGGGCGCTGCTTTCACGTTAATTATTTAATTGCAGATGTGAATGTAAATGTTGTTGCTGCTGGAGATATATGGTGATGGTTTTTTCTTGTCTTGAATGTGGTGTCACTCAGTATGACAACAATTTTACACCATGCTATGATTTGATTTTATACCACAGTCATGGTATATATTACAATATACTGTAATAATTTTTGAAAAAAACAAAGTATAAATAATAAATATAAAATTTTGTCATATTTTAAATATAATCACATAGTGTGTCTGTGTATATATATATATATATATATATATATATATTTTTTTTTATGTTATATTAGATATAAATATTTATTTAGTTATTTATATAAAATTATTTTTTAGTAAATTAAATATTTTAAGTATTATGTGGCA
>JAHKKF010516358.1:20572-38981 GCA_019740295.1 Labeo calbasu | reverse complement strand
ACATACATACATACATACAATTGGCCCATGCATGTGCTGAAATATGAGTAGCAAATATGGCTACTAAGTCTAAGGCTACTGTGGCTACTAAACAAGCTATAGAGAAGAAGTCTAAGGCTAGATTTCCAAGACATTAAAAGTCCCTAGAGACACAGCTGGCAGCCTTATTCTTTAGTTTAAAATGTGTTATACCAGAAAACCTTTGAGGGTGTTGAACAAAAAAGCATAATATCAAAAAATGTTTGATCAGAGTAACTGAGTAAAAACCTGTAAAGTACAGCCAAAGACTTGCAAGAGTGACCCGATGAAAGCAGGAAAAATATTTCAATGCAGTGTATTAGAAGAACACTAGACAAGTATGGCCTTCGTGTTGAGAGATCTTGCCGAATACCAGTCTTGACCTAGAACAACAAAAAGGCTATGACTTGAACATGCAAAAATTAATTTTGGACAGACCTGTGGAGTTGTAAAAAGAATGTTTTATGGAGTGATAAGACCAAATTGGAACTTTTTGGACCTATGGATCAATAGTATGTCTGGTGTAAAACAAGGCAAAGCTTATGAGCAGAAGAATACAATCTCCATCGCCTAAATTAGAGGTGGGCCAGTCCTGTTATGGGGTTGTTTTACTGTGGCAGGAAGTGGAAATCATGACCGTATGAAGGATATTATGGATTCTTTGAAGTATCAGGGCATTTTGGCAGGAAATGTGAAGGCTTTGGGATGATCGTCCTGCAGGAAAGTCCATTGATCATTAGCTTCAGTCTTTGCACTAAAGTAAACATCCAAAATGTACTTATGTTTGGTTCAGGGATCAGTCATAGAATGTTCTTGAGTAGCCTGTCCAGTCTCCAGATTTAATTCTCATTGAAAATATTTGGCTAAATTTGAAGATTATCAGTGATCTGAAAGCTTTTTCAGTTGAGGAATGGGTCGAGATTACAGTAGAGAGGTGACAGAAGCACTCCCAAGCAGTGTTTATTGGTTATTGGTTTGTGTGTGTATATATATATATATATATATATATATGAAATTGACTCCACCAATAAACACTGCTTGGTATGTATATGTGTGGGTATATATATGTGTGGGTATATATATATATATATAAAAGGGGCCATACATGGCTATCTCAGTGTACAGATTGGATAATGTCTGCAAGCAGTCATAGGACTTCCGGTGGAGTCTTTGCATGTCCGTACTTGTGGTAAAATTGCAGAAGTGTTGCAAGATTTGTGGTTTTGGGTTATTGCAAGCAAAGATGCAATTTCAGGCAGTTTAGACTCAAAGTAAAGCAATGTAAACAGAATGGGACAGTTCATATAGAAATGTTTCAATTAGACTATTGTCTTTTGTATATTTAAAGGTATAGTTTACCCAAAAATTCTGTCATTCATTACTTGCCCTTGAACCACTGATGTCACATGGACTATTTTAATAACTACTTTACTACCTTTCTGGGCCTTGAATGTGTTGCGTTGCCATCTATGTAGGGTCCAAAAGTTCTGTGTTTCATCACAAATATCTTAGTTTGTGTTTCGAAGATGAACGGAGGGTCTTACGGGTTTGGAATGACATGAGAGTGAGTAATTAATGACTGGATTTTCAATTTGGGTTGAACTGTTTCTAATAATACAGTCACACTGAAGTATGTATGTGCATTTGTTTAGGAAGAGCAGGATGGCTATGGAAGTGTCCTATGTACGTGTAAGTGATCATAACCCTGTATTGCATGTCTGTTTCCTCACAGGTGATTTTAGCCTCAGGCTACTACGCAGCGTTTAAAGTCACTTTAGTTGCTAAAGCTCTAGAGGGAGTTTATGATGGAGCAGTACATATTACAACAGACTATGAGGTATGTTTTATCCAGAAAACACTGTTACCTCCTTTTCCCAAAATGGTGCTTGTTATTGTGGCAAAGCTGAAAAGTGGCATATTTTTAACACCACAATGGCAACAGTTGAACAGTGTTTTCCAAATTTTCAGTTCATCTGTCTATTTCAGATATTGACCATCCCTGTAAAGGCTCTCATAGCGGTAGGAACATTAAGCTGTTCGCCCAAACAAATTATTCTTCCCTCGTCATTTCCGGTAAGTTTGCAAAAAAACAAAACTCTTTTTCAAAACCATAAGTCATATCCTTTTTTCTTTAGTTTTTTTTTTTTTTTTTTTTTTTAAATAATTGTTCAAAAGTACCTGTTAATTGAGATTTCCAAGTAATGAAAATGTGAGCATGTGTGATTCATCCCTGGTTTTTACTGCCAGGCACTGTTTGAACACCACTCCCCATGTCCAGTGCCATGTACTAACATGACCTGTTTTGCAAACCACTGTTATTTTTAAACAACAGACCATTCATTAGGTTTAGGACCGTTTTAGAATGATTTTCATCAGCTTTGTTTTTTTACTGTCTGTTTTTATGTAGGGAAAAGTTGTCCACCAAGGATTCAGCATACAGAGTTCTTTCTCACAGAAAGTAAGGCTTCAGCAAATTCGCTCTCTCACAGAGGACGTCCGGTTTTACTTCAAACGACTTCGCAATAACAAAGTGGAGTTGGAACCCAGACGAAAGTCCAAGGTGCCAGGCCCAATTACAACCCTTTAATGCTATACTCAATTCACTCTTCCTTAAATGCGCCTGCCTACAGTTTACTTTTTGTGCTATAAATACAATAGTACAAGGTAGAATCATTTTGGAAGAATCAGATGTTTTATATCTTTAAAACTGACTTTTGGTTTTTACTCCTCTTCCAGATAGCGAACATTTATTTTGATGCCAGCTTGCAGTGTGGTGATCACTGTTATGTGGGATTACCGTTTGTATTGAAATGTACGCTTTCTTTATCTCAAAGTAATTTTCTTGTGTTTACATTGAATAGTCTTCTAATGTGTGGTGTTTTTTTTTTTGCCTGCAGCGGAGTCCAGGCCCCATGGTTTGGTTATGCAGGAGGACATATGGGACGCTGATGTAGATCTGCATCAGCGGCTCCTTAAAAGATGGCGAGAGCTCAAAGAGCAATCAGGCCTTGAGTGAGTCTGGTCTTGCTTTAAACCAGATTTAGATTACCTTACAGTGAATGTATTGTATCTTTAACGTGACTCTCTTGTTTGTTTAGGGTTGAAGCTTTCTTTGAAGTGAACACAGATCTGCAGAAGAATGTGCAGGCTAAAATCTTAGCACAGCTCACATGGCCCTCGCTGGTCAACTCATCACAACAGATTCATTTTCCTCTTACAAACACAAACAGCTCGTCGGTGAGTGTATACACACGTCAGCTCAGCTCAGTTTATCACATTTACCATGTTTAGATCAGTTGTTTCCCTCAAGTCAAATACATTGACCTAAACTTGTGTCTTTGAAGGAAGAAGAAGTGATTCTAGAAAACCCGGCCGATGTCCCGGTCTTCGTTCAGGTTCTTCCTTTGGCTCTTTACCCAAATCCATCAGTGTTCACAGGCAGACTTGCTGACAGGTAAGATGCTTCCTATGCGCTAAACCAGGGTTTTTGATTTTATAGACCTTTATACATGTGATGTATTTTCAAAACATATTTATATCGTCTGTGAGACATAGTGAGTGTTATATTGTAAAAAAATAAAATAAAAAATACACCTAGCTAAAAGACCTAGTTAAGTGTTAGTTATTTGCAATATCATATAACATTAATACTGATTTCATCTGATGTCTTTTACTGTTGTTCTTAAAAGGTTTCCTTTAGGAAAGTTGTCTAACATCAACATTGACACACATACACTGGAATTCCAGGTCCATAAAAATCATGTAAGTAGCACTGACTTATTGTGACCATGTTGTTACATTTTATTGTTTAATTGAATCAGTTTAACTTAATTCTTTTACTTTCCAAAATTCCTTTCATGGTATCCACCCAAATTTGGTAAAATGGTTTACCCAGAAATGAAAATTCTTTCATTAATTACTTACCATCATGTCGTTCCAAACCTGTTAGCCCTTTGTTCATATTTAGAACACAAATTAAGATATTACTGATGAAATCTGAGAGCTTTCTGACCCTGCATAGACCGTAATGCAACTAAAACATTCAAACAGCCCAGAAAGGTAGCAAAGACAGTGTTAAAATTATATCTATGTGACATCAGTGTGTCGTGGTGCTCTCCTGAACGTGCAACGGAGACTGACACGGAAGAGAAGAAATTGTTGAATAAAGTTATTTTTGTTTTCTTTGCGCATAAAAAGTATTTGTGTAGCTTCATAACATTGCGGTTGAACCACTGGTGTCACATGGACTATTTTAATGATGTCCTTACAACCATTTCAGTTGCGTTGCTGTCTATGCAGGGTCAGAAAGCTCTCAGATTTGATCAAAAATATCTAAATTTGTGATCGGTAGATGAACAAAGGTCTTACAGGATTGGAACAACATGAGGGTAATTGACAGAATTTTCATTTTGGGTGAATCTTCACTTTAAGATTTGCTTTACAGTGGTTGTGGTGTATCTTTATGCTTCTAATGATTTCTGTATGTGTGTCAGTCTTCAGTGATGAAGAGTCCCACAGGATTTATTGAAGGTTTGACTCGGCCCTATGTCTACAACATGCTCCTTATGCCTGGGGAGGTAAAATCTTTCAACGTGAGGTTCAGACCCATCGCCAATCACAGCGTCTCTTCTCTGCTAGTCGTCAGGTAAGCTTAGTTTGACAAAATGAATGCTGGAAATAGAATGGTGTGAGAGTACCATTGTACATAATTACTTTTGTCATGTTTGCACAGAAATAACTTGACAGTAGTAGACCTGATCATGGTTCATGGTCAAGGCACCACAGAGAGTCTGAGATTGGCTGGTAAAGCCCCAGGTCTCGGCAGCTCTCTGAGGTTTAAACTTACTGAGGCATTTCTTAAAGACTGTTCAGAAGGTAAGTGTCAGAATCAAATCTGAGATGTTTTCACTGCTATAAACTAGAGATTCTGTACCATACTACTTATGCTGATTGAATGTCTGTGGTTCTCATTTCTTTAAGCTAAAGCCAAGGAACCAAACTTCACTCTTCGAAGGACTTTCAGGCTGGAGAACACAGGGCTTCTCCCAATTCACATTCGATCTATGGAGATCAGTGGCAATGCATGCGAGGGTTATGGCTTCAAAGTTCTCAACTGTGAAGAATTTTCACTCAAACCAAACACTTCAAAAGACCTCGTCATACTGTAAGTGATTTCATGATTACTTTGCTAACAGAGTACCAGTGCAGCACAATGGGGTTTTCTGATATACACTATTGGTAAGATGGTTAACTTTTTTCTATCTTGTGAATTCATGCAGGTTTACACCAGATTTCACATCATCCAGAGTGATCCGGGAGCTGAAGTTGGTGACTGCGGGGGGTTCCGTGTTTGCGTTTGTGCTGAATGCGTCATTGCCATATCACATGCTGGCAGTGTGTGCTGAGACCCTTCCCCGACCCAACTGGGAGCTTGAGCTCTACATCATCGTCTCCCTCATTATGAGGTCTGATTTCTCATATCTGATCACCTAATCGCTAAAAAAAGTCTAAACCCTGTCTTACAAACTTTGCACAAGCAAAACAATGCCTTTATACAACACACAATTCTGTTTTTTGAATCTGATGTTTTGAATTGACTATTCATGGTTTTTTTTTCTGTTAAAAAAAAGAGACTAAAGAAAGTTGCGTTAAAGTAGTTTTTGTTATAGATATATATTATGTAAATTGTGCATTGGTAATGTATTAGTAATATTTTTCCAATTCTTTTTAATGTATAGTATTACTGTATGTTTTAAACACATGAGATTAATAAGCTGTTTGTCTTTCTATCTGTGTATGAATAACAGTCTTGATATTTCTCTAGCTCCATGTTCCTGTTGGTCATCGCTACTGCCTATCTGGAGGCCCAGGGAATATGGGAGCCTTTTAAACGACGGCTGTCTGTGGAATCCAACTCTCCCATGGAGACTGGAAAACCATTTGATCTCAGGGAAATTGTACGAATTCAAAGTGATGCTAAGTGAGTGAGGATTTTTTTTTTTGCCTTAATTTTGGATAAGTGATATTTCATTTTATTTCCCTCTTCTTCTAATCCACACTTTATGCAAGATGTTTTACGAAATACATTTGATCTGTTGCAGCTTGAATGACTTTGCCGACTCAAACCAGAACTCGACAAGAGGAACGTACGGGTCAAGCAGCGGCGGCGGGCGATCTGGGGGTCGGCAGGGTGGTCCGCACTCCAACAGTTCCAACAGCAACGGTGTTCTGCCAGACAGCAAGCCCAGATCTGGTTCAGGCCGCTCTGGATCTATGCAATCCTCCTCCAGCTTTCCTCTCAATAAAGATAGTGGCCAAGGACTCAGCCAGCTGACCAATCGAAAAGCCCGGAGTTCCAAACAGCAGCAGCAGGGCTCAGGCCTCCTGGAGGACCTCCCGAGCTCAGGACCCTCACAGACCAACAGCACAAGGGCCAACAGTACAGAAGAACAGGATTTCAACCGACTCCTGGCAGCCATGGATAAAGACCTCGACAGGCCTGAGTCTCCTGCCATTAACGTGTCTTCAGAACACAATTTACAACAGTCTTCACAAAACAAAGGTAAAATATTACAATATGTGACCCTGGACCATAAAAAAACAGTCATAAGGGTCAATTTGGTCATCTGAAAGCTGAATGAGGCTTTCCACTGATGTATAGTTTGTTAGGATAGTACAATATTTGAAAATATGGAATCTGAGGGTGCAAAAAAAATCAAAATTGTCCAAATGAAGTTCTTATCAAATGGATATTACTAAGCAAAAATTAAGTTTTGATATACTTACAGTAGGGATTTTACAAAACATCTTCATGGAACATGATATTTACTTAATATCCTAATGATTTTTGCCATAAAAGAAAAATCCATAATTTTGACCCATACAGTGTATTTTTGGCTATTGCTACAAATATACCCGTGCTACTGAAGACTCGTTTTGTGGTCCTAGTCACATATATAAACAACAGTATTGAGTAACTTTTACTAGTTTGGGTAATTTGCGAAATGCACAATATAATTTCTGTTAAATGACTTGTTTTTCAGTGCTCGAATCAAAAGGGAAAGTGAAGAAAACAAAAGCTCTTAAAAAGAAAGAGGAGAAAGAAAGGAAATCAAAGGGAAAGACTCAAGGAGAAGAATTAAAAGAGCCACTGGCAGACAATGATGACAGCTCTTCTACTACCACAGAGACCTCTAACCCAGACATGGAGGCCAATATTAAAGAGGTACATACTCGTGAAACATACTAGACCCACCAGAGCAGTTCCCAAAACAAACTTAAAATTTGTACATTCTAAGTGCACTGCAATTTTGTCTTATTAACCAGGAGCCAGTAAAGGTGAAAGGAAAATCGATGTCAGTGGACAGTGGAAAAGAAAGAGAAGAAATTACTCCCTCCCCTACTAAACCAAAAGCTAAGAAACAACCAGCTACAAAGAAGGAGAACCAAGTGGAAAAGTCTAGGTTTGTTCAGAGCTCTGTCATTAAAGGTGACGTGTTATTTCTGTGTCATTAGTGTTAAGGCCTTGATACTCATGGTGAAGAGGTAGGATATGTCTGCATTGCAATGCATCACTCTACTGGTAGCTGCGCTTAGATGAATAATTAAATATGTGCTGCACGCAGTCCTCTCAATAATACAACAAACATCACAAAAATGACAGCAGTGAGAAAAGAGAAGTTAGGAAAGCATCTGATCGTAGGGTTGTGGGTATGTTTTCACCAGCTCTGCAGTTTAGCATTCCAGTCAAGTCTTGTTTACTTATATAATGCTTTAATGAAAATGGCTTCAGAACTGCTTTACAGTATTAAAGAGGTAGTTCATTCAAAATTTTGGCATTAATTACTCACCCTTGTGTTGTTCCAAGCCTGTAAGACCTTTCATCTTCAGAGCACAAATTAAAGGATAACTCCACTTCCAGAACAAGATCCAAGATGTTCATGTCTTTCTTTCTTCAGTCGTAAAGAATTTTTTTTTGTTTTTTTGAGGAAAACATTTCAGGATTTTTCTCCATATAATGGACTGCTATGGTGCCCCGGCAGAGGAAGAAGGTTCTTATCTAGCAAAACGATTGGTTATTTTCATAAAAATAATACAATTTATATACTTTTTAATGTCAAACGCTCATCTTGTCTTGCTCTGCCTGAACTCTATTTTTTTCCGGTTCATGACAGTTAGGGTATGTCGAAAAACTCCATCTCATGCTCTCCCTCAACTTCAAAACTGTCCCATGTCGCCGTTTTACCTCGGGGGAACTCGGGGCACCATATCAGTCCATTATATGGAGAAAAATCCTGAAATGTTTTTCTCAAAAAACACAGTTTCTTTACGACTGAAGAAAGAAAGACATGAACATCTTGAATGACAAGGGGGTGAGTACATAATCTGTACATTTTTGTTCTGGAAGTGGACTTCTCCTTTAAGAGCTCTGTTGATGCCAAATGGGACTCCAGATGAAATTCAGTTTGGACAGGGCTTGATCATTCTTCAAATGGGGTCTTTTGATTTTGACCTAAAGTGCTGCTAGTGAGACTGAAATTAAACACTTCATCTTTAAAGGCCTTGAAGTTTCCAGTGAACCATTCTAGAATGGTGAATCATCACTGCATGCACTTCACCATCTCCATTACTACTCTCTCTTTGAATCTTAGTTTAATATCAGCGTTTTCATTTTTTTTTATATAGCTCTCTAGAACTCCCTTACGTCACTCCCCTGGAAAAACAGGATAAGCAGCGCAAGACCTTTACCAAAACCCTGGCCAATACAGGAATTCACAGTGTCCCCAAACCACGAGCTCTGAGCAAAAGTAAGTGTCAGATTTCAGCTTTTCCACCCAAATTTTCAATCTCTAACTCTAGAAGCCATTTTTAAACCACTTTTGTCTGCCCGAGTAGTTGGTGGAAAGATGGGTGATGACCGGCCATCTCCACTTGGAAAGTTTGTGGTTAATGGCTCCATGCAGGAACTGGGTCATAGCAGCGGATCAGAAGGAGAGAAAGAGTCCCCTCCACCGGAATGGGATGTTCCTCTCAACAAAACTGTCAGCCGTAAGCAAACCTAACGTTGAGTCCATTATGAGTCAGTTTGTTACTTTATGTACTCTTATCCAAGTATCTAAACATTTGTGGCATATGTTTTCTTAGCAGCAGACAGTCTTCAGCAGATATCTATGCAGACCATGCATGCAGACCCCTTCCTGAAAGGCCCCAGTTCAGTCATGTCCAGAACCTGTTCACCACCCCCGACCTCCCCTAGCCTGGTGCCTCGTGGAAACTATGGCAGCGTGCCCCACACTAACAGGTAACTTAAACAGCTGTGTGCTTTTAAAGTGCACATAATAATAGAACACGTTAGGGTAGGATTGCCAACACTTGGCCATCACCAAATGTGAATAAAAATCAGTATTGGCAAGTGTATGAAACAGTGTTGGCTAGTAACTTAATTCTAATTGATGCCTAAGAACGTAATCTGATGCGGTGCGTGTTTCAAAATAAAGCGTTGTGATCTTTTCATGTGAGTACTGCTTCACAGTAAATGCTGCTCCACACAGAGTACGTGTCTGCAAGTGCTAAGTGTGAGTTTGACTCACTTTTAACAGGATAATGAACTCTCTTTTTTATCATTTAAATTTTATACTGTTCTCTGAGGTCCCCTTATGAAGTTATTAAAGGGGTGCTATTATGCTTTTTCACTTTTTGAATTTTAGTCAGTGTGGTGTGTATCTTTTGGGCATAAAAAAGATCTACAAAGTTACAAATCTCAAAGTCCACTCTAAAGGGGGATATTTCGTTTTTTAAAAAATGTCTTTCCATAAACTACAACAAACGGCTCCTCCCTGTTTTTATGAACATTTTGAAGCATTACATCAGAAACGAGTGATGGAAATGCCAAAATTGGAAAAAAAAGTCCCTTAAAGGAGTAGTTTACTTCCAGAACAAAAATTTACAGATAATGTACAGATAATGGACCTTCAGTTTTCTTTAGTTGTAAAGAAATAGTTCAGGATTTCTCTCCATATGATGGACTTCAATGTTGCCCCCGAGTTCGAACTTCCAAAATGCAGTTTAAATGCAGCTTTAAAGGGCTCTAAACGATCCCAGCCAACGAAGAAGGGTCTTATCTAGGGAAATGATCAATTATTTAAAAAAAAAAAAATTACAGTTTATATACTTTTTAACCTCAAATGCTTGTCTTGTCTAGCTCTCCGATGTAGGACAGTTTTGAAGTTGGAGGAGAAAATAAGATGGGAGTTTTTTTAACATACCCTAACTGTGATGAACCTGAATACAAAGAGTTCACACAAAACTAGACAGGACGAGTGTTTGAGGTTAAAAAGTATATAAATTGTCAATTTTTTTTAGAAAATAACTGATCGTTTCACTAGATAAACTGCATAGAAGTCCATTATATGGTAAGAAATCCTGAAATGTTTTCCTAAAACAATTTCTTTACAACTGAAGAAAGAAAGACATGAACATCTTGGATGACAAGGGGGTGAGTACATGATCTGTACATTTTTGTTCTGGAAGTGAACTACTTCTTTAAGTTTTTGAATTGTGTGTAAGAGTTATATTGCGAATAAAAGGAGATGGAAACGCATTTTGGGAGTAAATTCCTCCACACGCACCAAAAAAAAAAAACGTAACTTTACACTATGGGACGGGATAACTTGACTAACCAGCTGACAAATCTTATTGCACAGCATCTAAAATGTTATGGTCATTCTAAATTGGCTGAGGAAAGTCTGTCGTTGAAGTATTTGTGTATAATTGCCTCCCAGAACTGTCTTACAAACAGCAGGCATCCGTTTCCGAAAGCAGTGACCACATTAATTGTTTTTCGTGTGCTCTCTCTGAGGCGCAACTAATTTATGTATGAAAATTATATTCTGTGGCTTCTCTTGCTTGTCTTGGTGATATTTAATGCCAGTTTATCAGGAAGTGATGATTTTGTCCCCTGTAACACATTGGATGGAAGCGGTGCTTATTCGCAAATGTTTTATATGATATTCCAGTTTTGCGTGTTCAATTCTCAACTTTGAATGGAAACCTGGCTTATGAGTGACATTGTATTTCTTGTACATTCTATAGTGAGGCTATTTCAAAGAAGGCTCCTGGAAATAAGCTCACCAAGTCGGCCTCTCTGCCTGGTCAAAATGGAAATCCAACTTTTGCAGCTGTAGCTGCTGGCTATGACAAAAGCCCTGGTGAGTTTGCTTGTTAAATATAAAGATGATGATGAATATGGATAAACTTGTAGTGGCGTTGTAGTGATTACCCATCACCTTTATTTTAACACTGATATTTATTTTTAAAGTGCCCCTTGCAACAGATTTCTAAGTAAATGTTATACAAGTGGTGTGTTCTTGTTTTTACAGGTGGCAGTGGCTCAGCTAGTAAAGCTGAAGGTCTGGGGAAGGTGACACTGTCTCACATGACATCAGTGGAGAGTGATGGATCTGACAGGTGCGGAGGCTTCGTAATGAAACATCACTTAACCTTCTGTCTCATCTGTTTTACAAATAGATTTATAATGTCGTTGTCCATCTTTTAGCTCTGGACTGTGGAGCCCAATTGACACCACCAGCAGCCCCAGTTTTGGACCGGTTAATGCTTTCTCTGCTTTTGGACCCAATAACCCACTTAACCTTTCTGGAGGTATGCATTTTTTTGTAATAAAATGGAAAAATATCAGTTTGCATCAAATGTATCCAATAACATGGTTATTCTGTGTATTAGTTTTCAGAGGCATGACTGTTCCCAAGAATTCAGAGCCCCAACAGAGTTGGCCTGACTACACTCCAGTGTCCCCGTCCATCTGGGATACTGAGCCTGGTAATTCCTGGGCTACCAGCACTGGATCTCCAGCAACTCCAACAACTGTAAGATATCTCTTGCTTGTCACGTTCTCATGTCTCATCCAGATGGACATATGTGATCCCAAAGCGAACATTTAAAAGGATAGTTCACCCAAAAATTAAAATTCTGTCATTGATTACTCGCCCTCAGAAACCGCAAGACCTTCATTCATCTGCATAACACAAATTTAAGATATTTTTAATAAAATCCAAGAGCTTTCTGACCCTGCATAGACAGCAAAGCAACTGAAACATTTAAGGTCCAGAAAGGTAGTAAGGCTAGGGATGTGGGGGTCTAGTTGACTAAACGGTACAGCTCCTACTAGTCGACACTGAAAACAATAGTCGACTACACGACAGAAAATAAAACATGATTTTATCATTGAAATTGCCATAATTTTAATGTTACATTTAAAACATTTTAAATAAGTTAAAATTAAACGTTTGACAAATAATACGTTATTTTAAAAGTGTATCTGAGTAAAAAAATAAGTTTTTACCTCAGACCTCGCATGCCCTTATAGAGACCCCATGACCACGAAAAAGACTAAGGTGTGGGATTATTTTGAATTAGAAGGAATCGGAAAAGTTTTGTGTAAACAGTGTAATATCAAATTGGCTTACGATAACTCTGCTGGAGCGATGCATAACAGGCACGTCTAGGCGTTAGCTTAGAGACTAGCCAAAGCCAGTCTCTAAGCACGGCATTCACTACAACCTGCCGCCGGTGTGATCCCGTCCGCGCCGTCTATTCCTCTAAACGAAGACCCACTTCGGTGGTGGTGTGGGATCACCAGGCGCTTTCTAAAGGCTTGCTTTTCATTTATCTCTGCGTGCCTGCGACTTCAGCTCCTGTTGAGCGCCTTTTTTTGTAGTTCACCAGGCCATGTTGATGATTTACTGAACAAAATGGTCTGGAGTAAGTAAAATGGACATTGTTGCATAGCCTGCATGACGTAAGTTTTTAAAAGCTGTTTTAATGATAAATGTTTCTATTGTTTTTGACTTCTGACTTGTGTTTTAATATGTTGTCTAACGGAATTCATTGAGGGATTTCACAGTGTGATTTATAGATAAGTATTTCAAATGTAGGCTATTATATACATACGCATGCATAGGTTTTTTTCTTACCTTTTTATCTTTTGGGGGTATCTTGCTTTTAGACTAGTCGACTAGTCGGATACAAAACTTTTTGTTTAAACGGGTATTAAATTAGTCATTGCGCACATCCCTAGTAGGGACATCGTTAAAACAGTCCATGTGACATCAGTGGTTCAACTGTAATTTTATGAAGTTACGAGAATACTTTGTGTGTGTGTGTGTGTGTGTGTGTGTGTGTGTGTGTGTGTGTGTGCGTGTGTTTGTGTGTGTGTGTGTGTGTGTGGTACTGTCCTGAATGCGTGTCAAAGACTGACAGGGAAGAGACGAAATTGTTGAATAAAGTCTTTCTTTCTTTTTTTTTTTTTTTTTTTTTACTTTACACACAAAAAGCATTCTCATAGATTCATAACATTGCGATTGAACCACTGATGACTCATGGACTGTTTTATCAATGTCTTTACTATGTTTCTGGGCCTGGAAACATTTCGGCTCTCGGATTTCATCAGAAATCTCATAATTTCTGTTCCACAGATGAATGAAGGTCTTATGGGTTTGGAATGAGTAATTAATGACTGAATTTTTGGGTGAACTATCCCTTTTAGATGTTTCAGATTAACTGCACATGAGTACTGAAAAATTCTATTTAAATATGGCGGCAAACTAAGTGTCATGTCAACACAGGTGGCAGCTGCATTTTATTAAAAATGGCACATAACTCTGCACTGCATTCATGTATATAAACGTAGTTCTGCAGGTTATGAGATGATCATCTTTCACTTTCTGCTTGTCTTTAGTCCATTTTGGGGAGTGCGCGCAGTCCCTGGTCCTTCAGCAGGTCCATCTGGTCCACTGGCAATGACTCCACCCTGCACTCCTTCAGCCCTCCAACTTCCTCCGCTCTCCCTGATTTGGTCAGCCACACTGCACCGCCCACACCTGCCCCCAACGACATAGGCCGCACCTACAACCCCTGGAGCATGGGGTGGTCTCCCTCTCTCAATCGCTGGAACTCGGAGCCCTGGCCTAACAGCCCCGACAACAACAATGGCATCTGAGACACAACAGTCCCACTGAGCAACAAAAAAAAATGCAGTGGTTTCTAATCTTATTTTATTTTTCCTGGTTGAACAGTATGTTGTATGCCAAGATCTTTTTAATGATTGGAAAAAAAATCTTGAATTGTAATGCTACAAATGTCCACTGGCAACACAGTGTTGCATTTACAAGTCCCCCTCAAAATTCAATCCTATTTATTTTTAGTGGGGTATCATAAAAATGCCTTAAGTTCAATTTTAACGACTGAAGACATTGGCTCAATGCTATTGACTTTGTAGGGGTGTTTTTCCTTTACGATTTTAGAGATTCCCTGTTTTGAGTAACACTGCATTTAAATTAAAGTATATGGTTCAGTATTACTGTATTAAAATGCAAGATGCAGTGTTACTCAACCTTAAAATAAGCACTTTGCGTAAAAAAACCCCACTCCTACAATGCTGTCATTTTGGTTTAAGATGATTTCATTCATTTTAGTGCGTTTTCTGGCCACACTTGATGGTTGATTTAACATTCGGAAAGATAAATGGTTGCTAAGACTGCGAGTCAAAGCCAAATCCTAAATGCATTCAGGATTTAGATTTTGTTTTTATTTTATTTTAATTGCCCTCCACTTACAGTGAAAAGCTTAATTTACTGAAATTGGCTTTTAATTTGAGGGAGCTTAAAGAACTTGAAATGTGTTCTGTGCATCATTCATTTGTCACTTCAAGAGTGAACGTTTGGTCACGTTGGTTGAAATAAACATATCAGGCTGGAATATTGACTTCTCATTTTATTTCTGCCTAAATTTAAACTCGATTGAAGGGATGGTTTACCCAAAAATGAAAATTCTGACACAAACCATGAGGTAAGAAATTGTTGAATAAAGTTATTTTTGTTTTCTCTACGCACAAAAAGTATTCTCGTAACGTCGTAAAATTACGGTTGAACCACTGACGTTACATGGACTAATTTTAAAGATGTCCTTGCTTCCTTTTTGGGCCTTTGAAAGTGTCAGTTGTGCTGGTGTCTATGCAGGGTCAGAAAGATCTCGGATTTCACCCGAATTTGTGTTCTGAAGATGAACGAAGGTCTTACGGATTTGGAACGACATGAGGGTGAGTAATAAATGACAGATTTTTCCTTTTTGGGTGAATTTATTTCTTAAAATATCCCTTTAACAGAACAGTGTGTACATTTGATGGAAATCTTGTACAAATCAATTGCAAAGAAGCATTTCTATGCTATTTGTAAAGAATTTTTCAGCATCAAGCTGAACTTTTTAAGATCACATGTGTTCATCACAAAGGCAAGATGGTCTTTCTTCAGTGTATTGGCTGCGTCCACAACCATCATCCCTCTTCCCAGTTGACCTTGTACCTCCACTTGTACGGCGCACTTTAAACTCTCTGTAATCACGCTGCTGTCCAAGCAAGCTGCCACGGCGAAGGCGTCGTAGGGTACAAACCCATTCCCAAAGAGCAAATCTTTGTTGATGTTGCGAGGTTCTCTGGAGTAGGCCCAGCACTTGGAGGTTATCTTCTTCAAAAATTGAGCAGCTGCTGTATCCTGATTGACCATCTCATCAAAGCACTCCTGGAAAAATAAAGCACACAAGTTAGTATATTCATGTGGGAATTGATTTTGCTCACAGTGGGCAGCTCTTACCCAGGATAGTTTGTTTCTGCAAGTGAACTCCCATGTTGCGATGTGTGTTGGGCAGGTATATTCCTCCAAAACTACATAAGCTGATTCAGCGTCCATTCTAAAATTAAACTCCGCAGATGGTATCAGATTTCCCTTGCCTGGAAAATGAACAGTGGTCAGATGAAGCTGTGTCCTGACTGGGGTACATGTCCTGACCTGTGCTGAATTTTGGTACTGCCTTGGTTTTTATGTAATGCCATAATCGCTTATATGAAAAGCACAATTTGCTGCTAACCTGTTAAGGTATCCAGCTTTTGTACAGCAGGTCATTTTCTTACCTTCCATGTTACCGCCCATAATGTACAGGTCCTTGAGTTTCTGAGGGAAGGTGGGATCTAATCTAACAGCCAAAGCCAAGTTAGTGAGTGGACCGAGGGCTATGAGTGATACCTGTGTATGAGTAAACAAACATTCTATTGTCAACCACAAGATGGCAGCACACAATTCATCAGGGAAACAAACATTGTTCTCACTCCAAGATCCCCTTTTTGTCAAATATTAGAATGCCCTCTTAAGATATCTTTGACACATTTGCAGTAATGACTAAGCTGCTCATTTTCAATTTTCGAATTTTTTTTTTTTAATGAATAGAAACTAGGAGTGGTAATACACTACATTAACAAATAATTTTCATTAAAAAAAATTTCATTTCAAAATACCAGAATTGCGAGGAATACCAGTTTCCGCCACTGAATAAAAAATAAATGTAGCGGCAACTGATTTTTTCTCAGAATTGCAATACAAACTAACAATTTAGACTTTTTCTCAGAATTGCGAGCTTATATTTCATAATTATGACTTTCTAACACACAATTGAGAGTTATCAGGTCAGAATTGTGAGATGTAATTTTGCAATTACATCTCCCCAGAATTAGACTTTAGAGTTTTATTCTAATTTAGGAATTTATATCTTACTATTCTGAGAAAAAAAAGTCAATTGCTATAAAGTCAGAATTGCAAGAAAAACTCAATTGCAAGAAAAAACTCAGAATTGCGAGATAAACTCGCATTCGTGAGAAATAAGTTAACATTGCAAGGAAAAAGAACTGAGGAAATTGTCAGGGGAAAAAGTCAGAATTTTGAGATATAAACTCGCATTTGTGAGAAAGTTAAAAAAAAAAAAAAAAAAAAAAAATCAGAATTGCGAAAAACTTGCAATTGAGAGAAAAAGTCAGAATTGCGAGATATAAACTCGCATTTGCAAGAAAAAAGTGAAGTGCGAGATACAAACTTGCATTTGTGAGAAGAAAAGTCAGAATTGCGTGATACAAACTCGCATTTGCGGGAAAAAAGTTTAAACTTTATAACTCAGTTGTTAGTTAACATCACGTAATTCTAAGAAAAAAACTGTTTATATCTTGCAATTCTGGCTTTATAACTCGCAATTGAGTAAAAAAAAAATGTCAGAATTGCGAGATATAAACTCGGCATTGCAAGAAATAATTCAAAATTGCTAGGAAGAAGAATTGCAAGATTTACATGTGCGTCTCAATAAATTGGAATGTCATGGAAAATTTCATTTATTTCAGTAATTCAACTCAAATTGTGAAACTCGTGTATTAAATTAATTCAGTGCACACAGACTGAAGTAGTTTAAGTCTTTGGTTCTTTTAATTGTGATGATTTTGGTGCACATTTAACAAAAACCCACCAATTCTCAACAAATTAGAATATTGTGACATGCCAATCAGCTAATCAACTTAAAACACCTGCAAAGGTTTCCTGAGCTTTCAAAATGGTCTCTCAGTTTGCTTCACTAGGCTACACAATCATGGGGAAGACTGCTGATCTGACAGTTGTCCAATAGACAATCATTTGACACCCTTCACAAGGAGGGTAAGCCACAAACATTGCCAAAGAAGCTGGCTGTTCACAGAGTGCTGTATCCAAGCATGTTAACAAAGTTGAGTGGAAGGAAAAAGTGTGGAAGAAAAAGATGCACAACCAACTGAGAGAGCCGCACCCTTGAGAGGTTTGTCAAGCAAAATCGATTCAAGAATTTGGGTGAACTTCACAAGAAATGGACTGAGGCTGGGGTCAAGACATCAAGAGCCACCACACACAGACGTGTCAAGGAATTTGGCTACAATTGTCATATTCCTCTTGTTAAGCCACTCCTGAATAACAGACAACGTCAGAGGCGTCTTACCTGGGCTTAGGAGAAGAAGATATGGCCTGTTGCCCAGTGGTCCAAAGTCCTCTTTTCAGATGAGAGCAAGTTTTGTATTTCATTTGGAAACCAAGGTCGTAGAATCTGGAGGAAGGGTAGCTCATAGTCCAAGCTGCTTGAAGTCCAGTGTTAAGTTTTCACAGTCTGTGATGATTTGGGGTGCAATGTCATCTGCTGGTGTTGGTCCACTGTGTTTTTTTGAAAACCAAAGTCACTGTACCTGTTTACCAAGAAATTTTAGAGCACTTCATGCTTTCTTCTGCTGACCAGCTTTTTAAAGAAGCTGATTTCATTTTTCCAGCAGGATTTGGCACCTGCCCACACTGCTAAAAGCACCAGAAGTCGGTTAAATGACCATGGTGTTGGTGTGCTTGACTGGCCAGCAAACTCACCAGACCTGAACCCCATAGAGAATCTATGGTGTATTGTCAAGAGGAAAATAAGAAACAAGAGACCAAAAAATGCAGATGAGCTGAAGGCCACTGTCAAAGAAACCTGGGCTTCCATACCACCTCAGCAG
>JAHKKF010516358.1:0-17592 GCA_019740295.1 Labeo calbasu | reverse complement strand
TAACTCAAATATTTTCTTGTTAATTAAAAAGTAATGCGTTACTTTACTGGTTACTTGGAAAAAGTAATAATATTACGTAACTCGCGTTACTTGTAATGCCCCCAACACTGATGACAGCTTCTTCTGGCAGATCGCTTCAAATTATTCGCTCACAATATACACTCGTTTATTTTCATTTCAACCAATTTCAAACTGTGTAAGAGTGACGCGGCTGTGTGCCTTGCCAGTTGAACCTTTTTTTTTAGGAGCACGTACGTTCCAGCGGGAACTAAATCACACTCTCTTTAGCGTCTATTGTGTCAAAACACCCATGGTTTACATATACACTGTTGGTTTTGTCTCAATCGAACGTAAACATCTGAGAAAGTGATTGCATGCGTATCAATATACTGATCTGTGCATTACTGTATTTCTAGTACAGCAGCCTAATATGAGAATTACGATTAATAATATGCATTTTAATTTTTTCATTTGATGATTATATTTCTTACTTAAATGCTGCTTTTAAGGATAGGCCTACCTATAATGTACCTGAAATTTAAAGCAGTTTACTCTATTTTCTTTTATTTTATTTGTACAATTTTTTTTCAATGTCATCAGTGCTTTTTCCGCGGGTTCTTAAAAAGTTCTAAATTTACTTGCATCAAATTAAAGGCCATAAAAAGTATAATGGGGAAGAAAAGACAAGTATTGCCATACAGCATAACGGGATTTATTAAAATTAAAAAGGGTATGATTTTATTGGATAAACATGAGCGCCGCACGTTTCAAAGTGAGGTGCTGCGCTGCTTTGTGTTGTGTACTGCTGTTACCGGGGAAACCGTTATATTTATGAAAAAGCGCCACCTGCTGGCAGATAATGAATTAGCATGTTTAATCAGCCCTTCTTCTGGTTTAATATAATAATTGATATTAAACCAACCAATAAACCACTAAACCATAAGTATAATAATTGATACTTTTGACTCTTAAAAATGGTTTAAAGGCTGAATTGTGAAGTTTATCATTTTATTATTTTTTATTTTTGAAACCTGTAGGCCTATATGAACTGTAAATCATGCTTTTTACAGTCATTTTACAGTTGTATGTTTATGTTACTGTAGACATTGCCCTACCTCATTCATAAGCCAATAATTTTATCTATGCAAGTCTTAAAAAGGCTTAAATTTGAGCTTCCAGCAGAAACCCTGTGTGCTATAAAATAAACATGATTACAAAAACAAGGAAAACTATTCAAAATAAATATTACAAAGGTGTACAAAACTTATATGTTTGTGCAAAATATAAAAATATTACAATTTTGGAGGCCTTAATGTCAGCCATCACACACTGAACTGGACCCAAAAAGCAAAAAGTCTGAACACAAATAGGTCTGAGACACCGTTACTGCTTAAGTGGACCAAAAAAGGATCTGAGTCCTCTTTCAGGCACAGGCGACAGTGTGAACATAAAGAAAACTGGGTCCCTTTTCACTTGGTCCACCTCTTGGTCCACTTAAAGGGGTCTGGGTTCGGTTCTTTTAAAGAGGACCCAAGTGTGAAGACACCCTTAAGATAGCCACGCTCTATTTCCTCTGAAAGACTTTAACAAAGAAGGGGAACTATCTTTTAGACTATCTATATTTACAAAACTATCTGGCATAACATTAAATATTTTATACAGATATTCTTAAAATAGGTATCCAGTGTTATGTTACACCGTTATATAGACCGCTTAAATTCGATTTAAGAAACATTTCCATTCTGTATGTCGTACAACACCCCTGTGTTTGAGATTGGTAGAGTCCGTTGATACACAGCTAGGCAAGCCAACCGAGAGGTCGCGCAGCGCCGTATTATTAATTTATTCCTGCAGGTTTGATATGGTAGGTGCGGATTTACTCTTTTTGCATTATTTTAATTATGTTTAAGTAACTATGGGTAAATATAAGCGTCATGAATTAACGTCGTAACGACGTGTTCTTTCGAAGAGCCTATGGATGGCTATACTGATGCTCCTCAGCTATTATTCATATGTCTGGATTATGTATTTGCTGTCTTCGGTGGTTTAAACTTATATTGCAGCGATTTATCTTGTAATTTAACGTCAGTCCTGAAATGTAATGTCGCCTACAGACCGTCATCGGTTAAGAATGACCTAAACAATGGTAGTGTTGACGATGCTGATGATGTAGGTGTAATTCAACCATGTGGTACGATGCTTTAATCTATTTAAACGATGAAACATAGTTAAAAGCTACTGTAAGTGTCAGCTGGGCCATCATTTTTTATCTAACGTTTCATCTAAAGCTGTCACTGGCCTAGTTTAGGACTATATAATCATAAAGATATGATGATGGAGACAACAGTGTCACACCACACCTTAGATCACAAAAATCCACTGTACTTTTATTATTGCAGGTGTTTGTTTTTGTTTACATGAATGGTTGTAGTTATGTTGGATGTTAGAGCCATGAAAAAGGCTCAAATTCAAAGCAGTCTTAAAGTATTATTTATATTTAGGGATCTGTGTGGCATAACCAACATGTAGGAATCGATGTGGTCTTCTTGTAAGAAGAAAACCACAAATCAGAGACCCTCATGGCTGTGTCAAGAATAAGTTTTAAAAATATTGTGTGTTTTTGCACTTGGCGTTACAGATGTATGTCTCAGAAATGAAGTGAAACACCTTACTGCTTTTATTTATTATTCATTAATTTTATATATTATATGTTTCTTACTATTATATACACTACCAATCAAAAGTTTTTGAACAGTGAGATTTTTAATGTGTTTTTTTTAAAAGATGTCTCTTCTGCTCACAAAGCCTGCATTCATTTGATCCAAAGTACAGCAGAAAAGGTACGTTTTTGAAATATTTTTACTGTTTAAAACAACTGTTTTTTATTTAAATATATTTTAAAAATGGAATTTATTCCTGTGATTTCTCATCAAAATTTTCAGCATCATTTCTCCAGTCTTCAGTGTCACATGATCCTTTAGAAATCATTGTATTATGCTGATTTGCTGTTCAAGAATCATTATTATTATTATTATTTGTATTATTATCAATATTTAAAACATTTGAGTACAATTGTTTCAGGATTCTTTGGTGAATAGGAAGATCTAAAGATCAGCATTTATCTGAAATAAAAAGCTTTTCATACACTATACCATTTAAGCTTGGAGTCAATATATTTTTTGGGGAAAGAAATTATAGAAATTAATACTTTTATTTAGCAAGGATGCTTTATATCAGTCAAAAGATGATATAAAGATGATGATAAAGACATTTATACTTTTACAAAATATTTCTATTTAAGATAAATGCTGTTCTTCTGAACTTTCTATTCATCAAAGAAACCTGAAAAAATTCTATTCAACTGTTTTCAACATAATAATAATAATAATAATAATAATAATAATAATAAATGTTTTGTGAGCAGCGAATCAGAATATTAGAATGATTTCTGAATGATCATGTGACTGGATCAAAAAATTCAGCTTTGAAATCACAGGAATAAATTAAATTTTAAAATATATTCAAATAGAAAAAATATGTATTTTAAATGTTACTGTTTTGGCTGTACTTCGGATCACATAAATGCAGGCTTGGTGAGCAGAAGGTTTTTCTTTTAAAAAAAACATTCAAAATCCTACTGTTCAAAAACTTTTGACTGGTAGTGTACAGTTTCTTAGTATCTGCTTTTTGTCTTGTTTTTAATTTGTAGTCAGTGGATGAGATTCTTTGAGCTCTCTTCTTGACCCGAGCCGTCACAGCTGGAGTACGTCTGTAGGTTATTCTCTTAACCATCATCCCAGTTCTCCGTTCAATGCCTAACACTGTGGAAAGTGAAGGCGCCAAGGTATCTGCTAGTACTGATCAGGAGACCCCATCACGGGCCCCGGCCAGAGAGGATGAGCGTGAGCGCAGCTTCCTGAGTCCGATGACACGTGATGCGCTGCGAGTACGACGGGCCTCCAGCGCAGAGCTCCAGCTTCCGTGGACCTGCCCCGTAACACACTCCCGAGAGAAGTTCTACACCGTCTGCTCGGACTATGCGCTGCTCAACCGCGCTCGACCCATTATCACATCTGAAGATGCGCCACCGACCAATCCAGACAGGGATGGGACATCATTACTCAAGACCAATGCTGCAACCTCTTCCCAGAGTCACTCAGGGGGAATAAGTGTGTCTTTAGATGGGAACTGTGATATGGAGGTTGTGTCATCTAGCAATAAGCCTGTGCTGGCCTGGGAGATTGACACATCAGATTTTGATGCGGTTTTAACACGGAAAACCAGAACAAGTAGGTGTCTTTCTAAAAAGATTAAAGATGCCTACATACTGTAAACTGACACCGTTGTTCAAAAGTTTGGGATTAGTACGATTTTTTTAATGTTTTTTAAAGAAGTCTTGTCTGCTCATCAAGGCTGAGTTTATTTGATTAAAAATACAGAAAAAACGGTAATATAGTGAAATATTATTGCAATTTAAAATAGTGGTTTTCTATTTTAATATACTTTAAAATAGAATTTATTCCTGTGATGAAAAGCTCTCATTACTCAAGTCTTCAGTGTCACATGATCCTTCAGAAATCATTCTAATATGCTGATTTTATTATCAGTGTTGGAAACAGTTGTGCTGCTTAATATTTTTTATTTATTTATTTTTTGGAACCTGTGATACTTTTTTTTTTAGAATTTTTTGATAAATAAAACATTAAATAGAACATCATTTATTTAAAATAGAAAGCTTTATACACTACCATTTAAAGTTGTGGTCAGTATTTTTTCTTTCATTCTTTGTTTAAAAGAAATTAATACTTATATTCAGCAAGACTGTGTTAAAATGATAAAAAGTGATGAGGACCTGTATTGTTAAAAAAGATTTCTATTTTAAATAAATGCTGTTTTTTTTTTTTTTTTTTTAACTTTCTCTTAAAAAATATCCCAGGCTTCAAAACAATATTAAGCAGCACAACTGTTCTGTTTCCAACATTGATAATAAATCAGCATATTAGAATAATATCTGAAGGATCATGTGACGCTTAAGACTGGAGTAATGGCTGATGAAAATTCAGCTTTACATTAAAGAAATAATTTATATGTTAAAGTATTTTAAAATAGAAAACTTATTTTAAATTGCAATAATATTTCAGAATTTGTTTCTGTATTTTTATCAAATAAATGGAACAACGTTAAAAAAAACATTACAAAAACATTAAACATCTTACTGATCCCAAACTTTTGAATGGCTATATATAGTTATTTTATTATTAGTAGTATTTATATTATATATGTTTTAAGGTATTTATGTTTTTTGCCCCCCTGAAATTTAAGTGTAAATTAAAGAACAGTATATAATTTTTGGAAATATTACATTTTGTTGTTTTTATAATATCACACTTCCTATCTTTTGCACTCAATATAAATGGGTTTTAATACATGAAAATATATAGCTGCCTATATATTTCATAATGGGAATCATCTTGAGGGTCCTTGCCATCGAAAATTTTGAAAAGCCCTGCTGTAGACCCCATGTCACCTTTAAAAATATAATTTGAGGCTTATGAACTATGAAAATAATGTTATTTTCAGTAAACTAATTATAAAATATAAAAAATTAAAAATTAAATAAATCTACAAGCTGTTGAGCAAAAATATGCCAGGAAAATGAGCTCATACTGACCATCTGCTGTGGTTTATGTAACTCCAGCGACGCCCTCACTGACACAAATGACTGTGTCACATGGTTTTCACCTCAAACAAACTGTTTTAATTTGTAATTAATCGCAGATTTAAAGTTTATAGAGAGCATGTACTGGAAGTGTGCCATCACTCATTACTCGATCAAAAGAACTCTAGGAGTGTTTAGACTACAGGATTGCTAATCTGAGGAATTGTTGTCAAGACAAAGAGCACAGGGTAGATCAGAATGATAATCCCGTTCTCTATGTGTATTTATTAAATCTTAACATTGAGCTTACCTTTATCCAAACTCCAACTGAGCCATTCTTCATTGCATTTTAAGAACCTATTTGATCCTAGTAGATATGCGAGTGTAAATTTGAACCAGCGTGAGTATAATATATGTGACCCTGGACCACAAAACCAGTCATAAGAGTCAATTTTTTTAATAAATAAGCTTTCCATTGATGTGTGGTTTGTTATGATAGGACCATATTTGGCTGAGATACAAATCTGAAAATCTGGAATCTGAGGGTGCAAAAAAATCTAAATATTGAGAAAATTGCCTTTAAAGTTGTCCAAATGAAGTTCTTAGTAATGCATATTAAGTTTTGGTATATTTACGGTAGGAAATTTACTAAATATCTTCATGGAACGTGATCTTTACTTTTTTTTTTTTTGACCCATGCAGTGTGTTTTTGGCTATTGCTACAAATATACCCATGCTGCTTAAGACTGGTTTTATGGTCCAGGGTCACATTTTTACTTGGAATGTTATTAAAGGTTTAAGTCTGTTTTGTTTCTCAGGTAATTTAAAGAAAATCAACTCTAAGAAAATGAAATCGTCTGACAGGCCAAGCAGAAACCTGCAAGATCTCCCACCACAAGCTTCTCTGGACGACATCAAACAGAGAAAAGTCTTGGACCTCCGTAGATGGTAATCCACCCATTGAAAAGAGAAATGAGACTCAAAGAGTGCAAATTTAAAGGAGAAGTTCACTTCCAAAACAAAGATTCACATATAATGTACTTACCCCCTTGTCATCCAAGATGTTCATGTCTTTCTTTCTTCAGTTGTAATGAAATTATGTTTTTTGAGGAAAACATTTCAGCATTTTTCTCTGTATAACGAACTGATATGGTGCCCTGATTTTGAACTTCCAAAATGCAGTTTAAATGCATCTTCAAACGATCCCAGCCGAGAAAGAAGGGTCTTATCTAGCGAAACGATCGGTTATTTTCATAAAAATAATACAATTTATATACTTTTTAATGTCAAACTTTGCCTGGACTGTTTTTTTCCGGTTCATGACAGTTAGGGTATGTCGAAAAACTCCCATCTCATGTTCTCCCTCAACCTCAAAATCGTCCTAAATCGCTGTTTTACCTTTTTTGTTAAGGGTTTTTGATCTTCTATGCATGTTCACTTTGCAAAGACTGGGTCGGTACTTCTGCAGCGATGTAGGATGATTTTAAAATAATTTTTGAAGTTGAGGGAGAAAATGCAATTGGAGTTTTTTGACATACCCTAACTGTCTTAAGCCAGAATACACAGAGTTCAGGGAGAGCAAGACAAGATGAGCGTTTGAGATTAAAAAGTATTTAAATTGTATTTTTTTTTTTAATGAAAACAACCGATTGTTTTGCTAGATAAGACCCTTCTTACTCGGCTGCGATCGCTTACAACCACATTTGGGGTCGTTTGAAGCAGCATTTAAACTGCTTTTTTGAAGTTCAAAGTCAGGGCACCATATCAGTCCATTATATGGAAAAAAAATCCTGAAATGTTTTTTTCTTAAAAACGTAATTTCTTTACGACTGACGAAGGAAAGACATGAACATCTTGGATGACGAGGGTGAGTACATTATCTGTGAATCTTTGTTTTGGAAGTGGACTTCGCCTTTAAAAATGTTTTGCGTTAACAACTGTTTCCTCTGATGTTTTAGGTACTGCATCAGCCGCCCCCAATATAAAACATCATGTGGGATCTCTTCACTTGTCTCTTGTTGGAACTTTCTCTACAGTACTTTAGGAGCAGGCAGGTCTGTGTGTTCCTTGCTGAAATGTACGACCACATTTTTCAGATTATGAATTATAGAATTCTTAAATAGGGCTCTTGATTAAATGCACGGTTCTTGCTAAAACTGTTCAAAAATATACTAAGGAATGGGTATTTTTAGGAGCAAAAACAGCACGTTTATTTGATCTATTTTGGGATTTCTAATCTGGTCTGATAGAAATTAAAAAGAGTAACCTTTAGAATTACTTTTTTTTCAGTCTCCCACCTATTTCTCAAGAAGAAGCCCTGCACATACTTGGTTTCCAGCCTCCGTTTGAAGATATCAAGTTTGGACCATTCACCGGCAATGCCACTTTGATGCGGTACGATTACAGTATTTATTGCTTTTTAATAGTTTCTTAACATTTAAAAATTCATTAATGCATACATTACTGAGGTTTAGGGTGTTGAAAGATGTCTCTTATGCTCACCAAAGTTGCATTTATTTGATCAAAATACAGACAAAGCAGCAATATTGTAAAATATTAGTACAATTGATAATAACTATTCTATAAAAAAATGTAAAAAATAAAATGTATTTTATTTCTGTGGCAAAGCTGAATTATCAGCAGCCATTACTGCAGTCTTCAGTGTCACATGTTTATTCAGAAATCTTAAGAAGCATTTATTATCAATAATAAGAAGAGTTGTGTTGCTTAATATTTGTGTGGAAATTATGGTACTTTTTTTTTTTAATTATTTAATAAAAAGGTTTGATTTGTACTGTACATGATCTATTTTTATATTGTTGCAGATGGTTCAGACAAATCAACGATAATTTTCGTGTTCGGGGATGCTCTTACATTCTGTACAAACCTCATGGAAAGCACAAGACAGCGGGAGAAACAGGTGTGTGATTTTGAATCATTTTTCATAAGAACACAGGCTGCAGCAGCATATTGTTTTGCAAATAACCTTTTTGATGTAGTTTGTTGTACAGAGGATATTTCAAATGTAATATCCTATTATTATTAGTAATATCATATTATATTGTCAGAAAGTACTTTAGCAGCACATTGTAGAGCATGTTTTATTTTTATTCTAGCTGAGGGGGCGCTGATGAAGCTGACGCAGGGACTTAAAGACGAATCCATGGCCTACATTTACCACTGTCAGAATCACTACTTCTGTCCTGTGGGCTATGAAGCTACACCATTAAAAGCAGCCAAAGCATACAGGTATGATGTACAGCGACTTTGGCTTTCATTAACTGCTTAATTAGTTATATTATATAGCAATAATAAAATATTGATTTCTTTTTGTTCGTATTTATTTCTGTATTTTTACAGGGGGCCGTTGCCGCTTAACGAGATGGAGCACTGGATTCTCATTGGTGAACCAAGCAGAAAACACCCTGCAATCCACTGTAAAAAGTATGGTTCGTTTTATGAAGTTGTAGTCCTTGGTTAAAATCATAAATGTATATTATGAAGCTGAAATTCTGACCTTTTCTCAGATGGGCAGATATTGTGACAGATCTAAACACCCAGAACCCAGAATACTTAGACATTCGCCACATAGAGAGAGGCATTCAATATCGCAAAACCAAAAAGGTAAGGAATTTTAGGACTATGGTGATGATACTTCTACAATTATCTGAATATTATAAACAATTATGGGCCAGATTTACTAACAGCTTACTTTTTTTACTTAATTCTTATTTTTGCGCCTGACTTTATTGAATATGCATTTGTAGGAGTTTCCCTTTCAGACGCAAAATTTATGGGAGGAGAGTATTAAAATGAATCTACTAATGTCAGATTACTGGTATTTGCACCATTATTTAACATCCTAAAGCAGGCAGTGGAAAAGACAAGTCCAAAAGCGCTCATTGTAGCTAGATCTGGCGCCCACGCACTCACTTACAACTCTCAAACCCCGTTCATTCTGGCTGCGTCTCGCAACGATCATTTTCATACTACAGACAATAAACATTTTTGCAAACCGTTTAAACTGAATTATACATGTCACGGAGACATCCATATGAGGAGTTTAGCAGCAATTCAGAGAACAGATTTTTATTTTTGAACATGAAAAATTTACAGAGTGACTACAGAGTTTACCGGTGACCTCATAGCTGGCTACGGGCGTCTGTGTTCTTTAAAGGAGAAGTCCACTTCCAAAACAAAGATTCACATATAATGTACTCACCCCATTGTCATCCAAGATGTTTGTGTCTTTCTTTCTTCAGTCGTAAAGAAATTGTTTTTTTTGAGGAAAGCATTTCTGCATTTTTCTCCATATAATGGACTGATATGGTGCCTCGAGTTTGAACTTCCAAAATGCAGTATAAATTTGGCTTCAAACGATCCCAAATATGATTGTAAACGATCCCAACTGAGAAAGAAGGGTCTTATCTAGCGAAACGATTGGTTATTTTCATTTTAAAAATACTTAAATTATTAAAAATAATTTGTTACCCAGCTGCCTTAAAATTTTAAGTTCAGTCAACTCAAAAAAAAAAAAAAAACAAAAAGTTTATTCAACTTGAAATGTTAAGTTATACTAAGTGACAGCTTAGATATTTGAGCTGATTCAACTTAAATTTTAAGACAGCTGGGTTACTTACCCAGATTAAGTTTAACAAACACAAATATCTAAATTGTTACTTAGTACAACTTAACATTTCAAGTTGAATAAACTTTTTTTTGAGTTTTTTTGAACTTAAAATTTTAAGGCAGCTGGGTAACAAATTATTTTAAGTTGACTCCACAAATTGTTTTTACAGTGTATAATGTACTCACCCCCTTGTCATCCAGGATGTTCATGTAAAGAAATTATGTTTTTTGAGGAGAACGTTTCAGCATTTTGCTCCATAGAATGGACTGCTATGGTGCCCCGATTTTGAACTTCCAAAAGACAGTTTAAATGTGGCTACAAATGATCCCAAATGCGGTTGTAAATTATCCCAGATGAGAAAGAAAAGTCTTATCTAACGAAACGATCGGTTATTTAAAAAAAAAATTATACAATTTATATACTTTTTAATGTCAAACGCTCATCTTGTCTTACTCTGTCTCGACTGTTTTTTACGGTTCATAACAGTTAGGGTATGTCGCAAAAAAAACTCCCATCTCATGTTCTCCCTTAACTTCGACTTATTTGAGTTGACTGAACTTATTAAATTTAAGGCAGCAGAGTAACAAATTATTTTAAGCTGACTTAACAAATTGTGTTTTTTGTTTTCTACAGTGTATGTGAATCTGTGGACTTCTCCTTTACATAGGTGGTTTACATTGTCAGTAAACCAAAAGCAAAATGTTCCCTTCCCCTCTGTGCTTTTATGGAATTGCACCCTAACACTAATTTGCCCTGTTTAGTAAATCTGGCCGTATGTGTTAAGGAAAGTATCTGAATGTATGCTGTGACGTACAGAAGCGCTGCATAATTTCTGATGTCTTCATAGGTTGGAGGCAATTTGCATTGCATCATGGCCTTCCAGAGAGTCAACTGGCAAAAGTTGGGACCATGGGCACTGAACCTGGAAAATCTGAGGCATGATCTCCACCATCAGGCTCCAGAACACAGAAGCCAGGCTGCGCCGGAGGACGGTTCTGAAGAGCGAGCGGTGAAACGCCTGGGCAGATCTCTCAGTACGGGGAACAAGTCTGACAATGCCTGGAAGCGTTTGTCTAACACAGCAGAATACAGACACAGAAGCTCTCCAGACAGTGACCTAGATGAAGACATAACTGACTAAATCTGAGGTATCCAACCTTCTTTTTGAAGAGCCAATTTGGTTTTGTAAGATTTAAAGAATATTTACCTTCCCAGGTTGTTAGGAACAGTAAAAAGGTAGAATTACATATCATAGATGAGGTTGCAAGCCAAATGGTCTGAATAATGCTCTGGTAAGGATCCATACGGATGTTGGCTTGATGAAAGAAGGAGCCATAAGCTTTTGTAGAGGACGCCCCTGTAAGGCACAGCCCTCAATAATGTGGCATTAAATTAAGATTAATACTTAACAATGGCTCGTTCTCCAAGATGTTGAGTCACTTCCTGTAGGTCAAAATGCTGCTTTCTTTAAACATAATAGTGGATAAATGAATCATTAAATAAATGTGCAGTCAACTGCACTGAAGGTGTGGTCACATTTATCATTGTGCAAATTCTCGTGGGAGAAATCCAGCAATTTCAAAAGGAATCCACAAATTTCAAGTTCACTTCCAGAACAAAAATTGACAGATAATGTACTCACCCCCTTTTCATCAAAGATTTTCATGTCTTTCTTTCTTCAGTCGTAAAGAAATTATGTTTTTTGAGGAAAACATTTCAGGATTTTTCTCCATATACTGGACTTCAATGGTGCCTGCGAGTTTGAACGTCCAAAATGCAGGGCTCTAAACGATCCCAACCAAGGAAGAAGGGTCTTATCTACCGAAACGATCAATTATTTTCTTTAAAAAAAAATTACAGTTTATATACTTTTTAACCTCAAACACTCATCTTGTGTAGTTCTGCCTGAACTCTGTTTTTTCCGGTTCATGACAGTTAGGGTATGTCGAAAAACTCCCATCTCATTTTCTCCTCCAACTTCAACTGTTTGATCTTCTTATCATGTTCTCTTTGTAAAAACTGGGTTGGTACTTCTGCAGCGATGTAGGACGATTTTGAAGTTGGAGGAGAAAATGAGATGGGAGTTTTTTGACATACCCTAACTGTCTTAAACCGGAATACATGGTTAAAAAGTATATAAATTGTATTTTTTTTTACATAACCGATCGTTGCACTAGATAAGACCCTTCTTCCTCTGCTGTGATCTTTTAGAGCCCTTTGAAGCTGCATTTAAACTGCATTTTGGAAGTTCAAATCTGGGGCACCGTTGACGATGGAGAAAAATCCTGAAACATTTACATATTTTTTAAGAAAGAAAGACATGAACATCTTGGATGACAAGGGGTTGAATACATTATCTATACATTTTTGATCTGAAAGTGAACTCCTTTAAGGGGAAAAGATTTTCCAGTTTTGCAGTTGGTTGAAATTGGTCTCGCCGTGTTGACCAACAGAAAGGTGCTTGATTTGAAAGTGACTGTGCTTCAAACATGGCTACGCTATACACAGTGCACTATTTGTGCCGGCAAAATTGCACCATAATTTATGACCGCACCTTAAGTGTAGTGAATATTTGATTTTCAGATCAATAGCATCATTCCATTTCAGTTATGTGCTATTTGGATTTATATGTTGGTCAGTATGGACTGAAACATGATTAATCTGCATAATGTGCTTGCAGAACACTTAACACTACATAGATAACTTTTCTTTCTGAAGACTGGTTTTGCTGTTGTATAAACAAAAATGGCTTTATTAGTGTAAGTCTAAAAGACCTAAGTCAAGGTTATCATAAAGATATCAGACTGTTTAATAGTGTGACCATTTGATATTTCAATGGATTCGATTCTGGTTATAGTCAAGTGACATAGTCCAATAAGATGGTGCCATCTTATTGTAAATAGCTGGGATTACAATCACGTTCTTTGTGAAATGCTGTGAGCTAAGATTGCATGATTGCTTCCATGTCATGTGAATTGTGATTTGTTTTTCCTTTAACACAGCAGCAAGTTCAAATTATCACAAATCTCATACTCATGTCAATCTAGTGTGCTGGTATTATTTTTATTTATAAATAAAATATTTATACACCTTCTTACACATCACTGCATTATTTCAGAATCAACTACATGATATGTTGTTTCATGAGTCACAGCTATACATGTAGTTGTTGTTTCAGCTCAGTGATATCAGCAGGACCAACACGGCAGCAGCCACCTGTTGACAGAAATCAGCTGTCTGTGAGCCAGCGCAACAGGAAAGTATAAGTCATAGGATAGATTTACAGTAAAGCTTATTTACTGGTACAGTACAATACCAACCAATCCACAAAGCCCCTTGTTCTTTCCAGTCGAGACTTAGTTTGGCAAATGACGTCCGTTTCTCGGTCTTCCATCTGAAACAGAACAGCCATTTACACAATGAAACTATCGAGATGAATTGTGTCAATTATGACCTAAGTAAATAAATTCAGGGTTCCCACATGTTTTACCAATCAGTTTCCATGACTTTTGCCATCATTTGTGATTATTGGATTATAATGATTTATTTTTTATGAAGACTACCATTTTTTAAGTCTCTTATGCTCACCAAGGATGCATTTATAAAAAAAAAAAAACTGAAATAATGTAAAATATCGCAAATTTGACTTTTTTCCTTAGAATTGTGAGATGTAAACTCATAATTGCATAAATTATGAGTTTACATCTAATAAAGAGTTAGAAAGCCAGAATTGTGAGACATAAGCTTGAGAAAAAAGTTTTCTAACGCAATTCTAAACGCAATTCTAACTTTTTTCTAGCAACTTTTTCTCAGAATTGAGATGAAAAAAAAAAACAAAATTCTGACTTTTTTTCTCAGAATTGTGTGATATAAACTCGCAATTGAGAGTTATACAGTCAGAATTGCGAGATAACTTCTTCTCAAGTTTATGTCTGGCCATTTTGACTTTTTCTCAGAATTGTTTGACATGACCTCACAATTGCGAGTTATAAGTCAAAATTACGAGATATAAACTCACAATTCTGACTTTTTTCTCAGAATTGCGTGATATAAACTCGACTGAATAATAATTGCGAGACAGAAACTTTTTTCCCTAGTTCATATCTCGCAATTCTAACTTTTTTCTAGTAATGCTGACTTTTTTCAGAACTGAGATGTAAACTCACAATTCTGAATTGCATGATATAAACTCAACTGCGAGAAAAAGTCAGAACTTTCTTTTTTCAAGTTTATATCTTGCAATTCTGAGTTTTTTCCTCAATTTTGATATAAACGTGCAATTGCGAGTAATAAAGTTGAAATTGCAAGATAAAAACTTTTTTCCCCAAGTTCATATCTCACAATTCTAACTTTTTTCTAGCAATGCTGGCTTTTTTTTCAGAATTGAGATATAAACTCACAATTCTGACTTTTTTTCTCAGAATTGCATGATATAAACTTAATTGCTTGAAAAAAGTAAAAATTGCGAGATATAAACTTGAGAATTCTTTTTTTTTCTAACAATCCTGATTTTTTTTTTTTTTCGCAGAATCGACATATAAACTCTAAATTCTGATTTCCTATCTCAGAATTGCATGATATAGACTCGCAGTTGTGAGTTATAAAGTCAGAAGTGCGAGATAAAAACTGTTTTCCTCAAGTATATGTCTCACAATTTTTTTTCCAGCAGTTCTTACTTTTTTCTCAGAATTGAGTGATATAAACTCGCAATTGCGAGTTATAGTCAGAATTGCGAGATATAAACTCAATTCTGACTTTTTTTTCCTCAGAGTTGCATGATATAAACTCAATTGCGCGAAAAAAGTCAGAATTGTGAGATAAAGACTTTTTTCTCAAGTTTATATCTTGCAATTCTGAGTTTTTGTTTCAGAATTGCATGACATAGACTCACATTTGCGAGTTATAAAGTCAGAATTGCGAGAAAAAAACTTTTTTCTCAAGTTTATATCTTGCAATTCTGACTTTTTGTTCCTCAGAATTGCATGATATAAACTCACAAGTGTGAGAAATAAAGTCAGAATTGCAAGATAAAAACTTTTCTCTGAAGTTTATATCTCACAATTGTGGGTCCAATTTTGAGGGGAGAAAAAGACTGATATGTTCTTAGAATTGCGAGTTTATATCTCACAATTTTGCCTTAACTTGCAAATGTGTGTTATAAAGTCAGAATTGCGAGATATAAACTCGCAGTTTTGACTTTGTAACTCACAATCACAAGTTTATATCTCACAATTCTGAGGAAAACAAGTCAGAATTGCAAGTTTGTATCATGCAGTTCTCAAAAAAAAATTGTGAGATAAAAATCGCAATTCCTTTTATTTTTTAATCAGTGGTGGAAATGGCTTCCATAGTTATCTGTTTTAATATATTTTAAAACGATATTCATTCATTTGATGGTAAAGCTGAATTTTTTTAGCAGCCGTTACGCCAGCGTTCATTGTCACATGATCCTTTAGAAATTGTTGTAATATGCTTGACTTGGGGCTTAAGAAATATTTCGTATCAATGTTGAAAACAGTTCAAATTAAATAAATGTATTTATATAGCATATTTTAATACAGATGTCACAAAGTGCTTCATAACAAAATACAAAAAAAATAAATGCTTGTGCTGATTAACATTTTTACAGGATGATATTTTATAGGATTCTTTGATGAATAGAAAGTTCAAAAGAACAGCCTTGATTTAAAACTGAATGCACACTCATCCGTCATGGTTCTGTCCTGAACGTGCGTCGAAGACTGACGCGAAAGAGAAAAAAACTCAGTCGTTATTTTTTGTTTTCTCTGCCCACAAAAAGTTGCTTCATAAATATAAGGTTGAGTCACTAATGTCACATAGACTATTTTAACAATGTCCTTACTACCTTTCTAGGCCTTGAATGTGTCAGTTTTAATGCCGTCTACGAAGGTACAGAAAGCTCTCAGATTTCTTCAAAAATATCTTAATTTGTGTTCTGAAGATGAACAAAGGTCTTATGGGTTTGAAACGACATGAGGGTGAGTAATTAATGACAGAATTTAAATTTTTGGGTGAACCTTTATCTTACCCTATTTTGGGGTCCCATTCTTCTCCACTGTTAGGATAAACCACCCAGCTCAAATCTGCTTTCTTGTATGGCTTGGCTGACTCCAGAAGTGGTTCCACTAACGAAGGGGGACAACAGTTCACCCCTACTGCAACCATCTGTGAGGACCTACAAGCCACCTGAACCGCCTCAGAAAATCTCCTCCCGCTTGAAATCATATGAATGTCCTGAAACACAATAACAACGTCTACCTCATTTGTTTTTAACAGAGTGTAAACAATTGCAAGTGCTTCATGAATGAAATTTGTCAATATCAGTCACCTTACAAGAAAAGGAAAGCCAGGCTTTTGCTTCTGGAAATTCTCTGAGTACTTCCACCAAAGCCTCCGCCTCTTTGAGACTTGGAATGGTCTCCATGGCAACAAGATCTGCTCCGGCTTTTACTAAGCACTGGATCTGTGGACGATGCCAGTCTTTCAACTCCTAAGACGAAAGACAAAACATGCACTTGAAATTCTTATGTGGTGGCAGCTTGGGTGGACAGAGAGCGGCATTACCTCCACTGTCATCTTGTCCTCATATGCTCCTGTGTACTCTGACCCATCATGTAAAAACGCCCCATATGGACCCACTGAACCAGCAACCACAGGCTCTCTTCTGTCTTATGGAAGATATATACATTTTAGATAAGATGGCAGCTGGTGTCTCTACATTTTCTCCAGAAACTAGATAATGTTTATGATTTAGTGGGAGTTAGACTTGCGCACACCTGATACGGGTGAGTTCGACATGAACTCACGGACTGTCTCTTTTGCCAGCTGAACCCCTGACATTATTTTCTGCTGAGCCTCCTCAGGCCCAAGTCCAAGATATTTCACAAATCCCTCAATGCTGGCCTGATATGTGGCTGTTGTTATAACATCAGAACCGCTTCGGAGATATCTATTAAAACAAGTCAAATCAATCATTCATCAAATATTAAATAGTTCTTGTCATAGAATACCTAATGCCTGACAGGATGGAGAGACTTTAGGTTTAAAATCATACATTTTAGATATGTATGAGGGAACTGTAAATGTACATTCAAAATAAAGTTTGGGGTCATTAAGATGTTTTTCAATCAAGTCTCTTATGCCCACCAAGACTGCATTTATTTGATTTATTATATAAAATACAGTAAAAACACTGACATTGTGAAATATTGTTAATATGTACAATGACTGTTTCCTATTTTTACAGATTTTAAAATGAGTACAGTGCTGTTCAAAAGTTTGG
>JAHKKF010516356.1:0-19130 GCA_019740295.1 Labeo calbasu | reverse complement strand
GGAATTTGAAAAGTGCTGGCTCATTTGAACATTCCGTCAATGTAAGTCTATGGGATTTTTCCCAATTTTAATCGTCATTTTTAGGAAAATCGTAAGTCTGATCAATTAGAAAAGATATAGCAACTCGAGTCAGACCAGTCTGAAGATCTAGGCTGAGTTTGGAGTTTGTAGAGTTAAAGCTCTAGGACGAGTTAGTGTCGACAGATTTAGTCTCAGAAGAAAATAGCATATCAGTAAGTTGGCTTTCTCAAGCCAATTTAACTATGCATTAAGGTGTTGACAACAACAAGGCCTATATGGACATTGCTTTTGTCTACTCTAAATACAACCCCAGTTCCATAAAAGTTGAGACTTTTTGTAAAATGCAATAAAATCATGAATCTGGGATTTGTTAATCTCAGATTCAAAATGTTTCACTGACCAACTTAATTTTTTTTTTTTTTTTGTAGATGTGTATATATATATTTTGATTGTGGTGGCTGGAACACACTCCAAAAAAGTTGGGACAGAGGCATAAAAAACATTAAAAGATTGTAAAATCCACAATACACAATAATCTTGTGAACTGACAATAGTTGAGGGGATCATGATTGTTTATAAAAAGGTTGTCTCAGTTTCTGCCAGGAAAGCTGGATCGTGGCTCATTGCTTTGTGAAAATCACATTTTTCTATGCAAGATTACAAAGAATTTAGGTCTTTCGCCATCTACCATGCATAATACTGTGAAAAGATTCATGGAGTCCAGAGAAATCTCAGTATGTGTAGGGCTAGGGAGGAAACATCTGTAAGGAAAAACATCATGCTGCGGTGTTAAACATAGCTGGATGTACATTAAATATGCATTCTAAACCTGGTTAATTTGTGGATGTTTCTCTTCTTTCAACTGTATTTCTGAGATTAAGTTGTGAATGTCTGGTCTCTTAGCTGTTCCCAGGGCTTCATTCTAGGGGTGACAGGACCTTCTCATCTTATGCTCCAAAACTTTTAAATTCTCTCCCAGCTGATATTAGGGATGCAAATACTTTTGAAAATTTAAAAACTTCTCAAAATGTTTTTTTTTCTCCCAGTATTGCCTTTATTTGATTAATTTTCTATTGTTTTTTGTTATCTATTTTGTTGTTATATTCACAGAGTATTGTCTTATATTGTTGTGTTTGCCTTTGTGTAAAGCGCCTTGAGAAAGCAACTTTTAAAAGCGTTATCTAAAACAAACGTATTATTATTATTATTATTATTATAGTGCTTCATCAGTACTCTGTGTATCTGGTCAGAGCAGAGTATAGCCTCATGCAGAGAAGCGGTTTGAAAAGACGTTTCTTTGAGCAAATCGTTTTAGAGCCATTGAGAAATAAGGTCAAATTAAATGCTTATTATAATAAAAAATTAAAGCCTTTTTTTAACCTTGCATGCATGTAAACCTGTTGGTGGGCACTCTCAAAACCAAATCATGAACCTTTCAAATAGGATAATAGAGGCCCTTCAACATAAGCCAGGTTTCCATCCAAAGTTGCGAATTTAACTTACACTTTTAAAAATAAAGATGCTTTAAAAGGTTCTTCACAGCGATGCCATAGAAGAACCATTATCAGTTCCACAAAGAACCATTCAGTCGAAGGTTTTTTAAAGAACCATCTCTTTCTTACCTTTTTATAATCGGAAGAACCTTCTTTCAACACAAAAGAATCTTTTGTGAAGCAGAAAGGTTGTTCAGATGTTAAAGGCTCTTTATGGAAACATTGAATTAAAAAGGTTCTTCTTATGGCATCATGAAGCACCTTTATTTTTAAGAGTGTATGTGCTTAATTGGAGAATTGCATAAAACATTTGCAAATAAGCACCGTTTTCATCCAACGAGTTAGAAAGAACAAAATCATCACTTTCTGACAATCTGGGACTAAACATCAGCTACTGAATATAATCATTTTCAAATATAAAAATTAGTGAGCAAACAAAACACAATAAATGTGTTAAACATTTAATTCAATGCAAACGTGTAAAATTGAATCTAAACTACCTACACAGCTGCTTATTTAAATAAATGTATTATTCCATTGAGTTACTCACCGACAGTCACAGTGAATGTCTTGTGTATGGTGTGTTGTCTGCTGCTGCTGATGATCTCAGCCTCATAAATTCCAGAGTGGCTGGTTTCAATGTTCATGATTGTCAGAGATCCAGTCTGATTATCCAGATGTAGTCTGTCTCTGAATCTCTCATCAGGTCCATAATATGTGTTTCTATATGACCATAATATGAAGTTTCTTTCTGTCGTTTCACCTGGAGGCGTTCTATCGATTTCAGCTATAGTAGAGTTTTGCTGTCCAAACCTCCACCGTATCACATCATATCTCTGTATCTCAGGAACATCAGTGTACAGAGTGACTGAATCTCCCTTCAGCCCTGTAACTGTCTTCAGTCCAGTATCATTCACACCTGAAGAGCAAACACAAACAGTTTCTCTGTCAGTCATCACTTTTATAACACTGTCACTAAACACATTTAACAGAGATCATTGAGTCTTGTCTGGTAAAGATCATTCTGCAATATCAAAATTTTAATTTATTTAAGTCTAAAGCACACATAAATACACACATAATTTCACAAATATACACATATATATTTGATTCAAAATTTTAGAAAAATTGATGCGTATGTTTACAAAGGCATTTAATTAAAAACTTGATCCTGAGAATTGATCTGCTGAAAAAATGCTTGCTTTTCAGATAAAGAAGCCTTTTTTAAATCTGAGTTATGGAAATGATTGAATAAGGGTTTTTAATTAAGTACTTTGTTTTTTAATTATTTGTTTAAAATAACAGCAGATGTTTACAGAGCCAATGATTTATCAATACTGAAAATATTCAGCTAGCCCAATCCATGTCCAGATTCATCCCAGCAACACAAAATACAATTGGTCTCACTGCTGTTTTGAAATCGTTCATTGGCTGATTAATAAAGCATTTACTAACAACAACAACAACAAAAACAAAAATCTTTTTTTTTTTTTTTAACCAACTGGTGTATTTACTGATGTAAACATTTTACCATCAGAACTGAAAGAAAATCAGACCAATCTGTTGGGTTTTCTTATAATAAAGGAGCCCTTGTATTAAATATGAAATGGTCTGTTCATCAATTTTCTTGTCAGATAAATATTTCATTCACAAATGTTTTATTTTATACACATCTTTGTAAATGTCTTCTGATAAACTATACATGACAGTTTGGAAAAAAAAAAAAAAAGGTAAATAAAATTATTTTACTAAAAACTGAGACACTCACATATGACACTGAATATCTGTGATATTTCCAGTCTCTGCCTTTCTGTGTTCTCAAATCTTATAGCTGCAATCGTGTTTCCCATAAATCTTATAGTATAAAGTCCAGAGTCTGTGGTCCTGATGTTTGTGATCTTAAGATCTCCGGTCTTAATATTCAGCTGCAGTCTGTCCCTGAATTGCACGTTATCATACATAGCATTGTTCAAAATGACTGCAGCTATGACAGTGCCGTTAAAACTCCACACAATCTGTTCATATCTCCATAGTTCTGTATTAGGGTGTAGAGTGACAGAATCTCCCTCCATCACTGACACTGACTCATCAAACACACCTGATGAACAGATGAACACACATGATCAGAAACAGTCAGTCAGTCAGAGATAGAACTTATAAAACATAAATATTTGTTTATTGTTGTGTTTGTTCTCATAAAACGACAGAATTTGATTAACTCATAGAGCCTAACTGCAAACTGTCCTTTAAGGTGTTGAAAGCACCAAGGCTTGTATGGACATTGCTTTTGTCTACTATAAATACAAGCCCAATTCCCCAAATTGAGATGTTTTGTAAAATGCAATAACATCAAGAATCTGGGATTTGTTAATTCTCTTACCCTTCATTTAACTGACAAAAAGTTCCAAGAAAAGATTTCTGATGTTTTACTGACCAAATTAAATTTATTTAGTAAATATTCTTTTATTTACACTCTTAAAAATAAAGGTGCTTTAAAAGGTTCTTCACAGCGATGCCATAGAAGAATCATTTTTGGTTCCACAAAGGACCATTCAGTCAAAGGTTCTTTAAAGAACCATCTCTTTCTTACCTTTTTATAATCTGAAAAACCTTCTTTCACCACAAAGAACATTTTGTGAAACGGAAAGGTTTTTCAGATGTTAAAGGTTCTCTATGGAACCATTTAGACTAAAAAGGTTCTTCCATGGCATTGTAAAGCACCTTTATTTTTAGGAGTGTATAGATGACTGCAACACACTCCAAAAATTGGGACAAAGGCATAATAAAAGTGAAAAGATTATACAATATCCATGTTCAACTGTTTTGAAACCATCCACAAAAAGCTGGTGAATTGGTAATAGGTGAGGGGATCATGATTGGGTGTTAAAATGTCTCTGCCAGGAAAGCTGGATCAGGGCTCATTACTTTGTGATTTTTGCTCATTACTTTATTACCAAATTTCATGACTGAATTGTCAGAAAAATCACATTTCTCAAAGCAAAACCACAAAGAATTTAGGTCTTCCACCAGCTACCATGCATAATATTGTAAAAATATTCAGGAAATCCAGATAAATCTCAGCATGTGTAGGGCAAGGCAGGACACCTCTACTCATACAGTGCGGCTGATTCAAATAAATGTATTATTTCATTGAGTACTCACATACTCAATGAAATATAAGTATCAGTACTCACGGACAGTCACACTGAATGTCTTGTGTATGGTGTGTTTGCCCCTGCTGCTGATGATCTCAACCTCATAAATTCCAGAGTGATTGGTTTCAGTGTTCCAGATGGTCAGAGATCCAGTCTGATAATCCAGCTGTAGTCTGTCTCTGAATGTATCATCACCACCATCATGTAGAAGATCGTATATGTGGATTCCATTCGTTCTGTTCATTTCAGCTATAGGAGATTTCTTATGTTCAAACCTCCACTGTATCACATCATATTTCTGTATCTCAGGGACATCAGTGTATAGAGTGACTGAATCTTCCACCCTCACTGACAGTGACTTCACTCCAGTACCTCTCACACCTGAAGAACAAACACAAACAAGTTTTTCTGTCAGTCTTCACTTTTATAACACTGTCACTAAACACATTCAATGGAGATCATTGAGTCTATAGTAAAGATCATAGATTTATATAAGATTTAAAGATTTATCTAGTCCAAAGCAGATGAAGTAAATGTCACACATAATTTCACAAACACACACACCATTCAAAATTGTATAAAATGGATGCTTATGCTTTATTAATTAATCAATCTGCTGAAAAACATTTTTTATTTCTTCAGTTATAATTTAATTATATAGAAATAATTTACTTATGCACATAATCCTTGACCAGCTTTTTGTTCTGCTTATTGGTTCAAAATAACTTGTTTGGCTTTGTTAGTAGTTAAAAGTCTGGCATTACGCATACAATCTTAAAAAAAAAATTCTCAAATAATTTGAGCTGTAGCCTCTTTGTCTGGGCCGCTGTGTTTCATTGAGGAAAGGCTTCTAGGATCCATTTTAAAATGATTTATTAATACTGAAAACATTCAATACTAAATGACATCCAGACCAATCCATGTCTAGATTCATCTAGATTCAACAACACAAAATAAAAATGGTCTCACCACTGTTTAGAAAGAAATCATTAATTCACTGATTAATGATGCATTTAGCAACAAAACAAAAACATTTAAAACTTTTTTTTTTTTTTTTTTTTAGATTTTAAGTCCAACTGGTGTATGTACTGAAAAGACCAGACCAATCTGTTGAGTTTTCTTATAATATAGGAGCCCTTGTATTAAATATGAAGTGGTCTGTTTGTCAATTTTCTTGTCAGATAAATATTTTATTCACAAATGTCTCATTTTATACTGCAAATCTTTGTAAATGCCTGCTGATAAATTATACATGACAGTTTGCCAGAAATATTTAGCATTTAGCTTGCAGAGAATTTGAATTGTTTATATAATTAAAATAATAATAATAATACAATAAAATTATTATATTAAAAAACTGAGACACTCACATTTGACACTGAATATCTTCTGTGATGTTTCCACTGGATATATTGATGCACTGGTATGTATTGTTGCATCGGTGCTGCTCTTATATCTTATAGTATAAAATCCAGAGTCTGTGGTCCTGATGTTTGTGATCTTGAGATCTCCAGTCTGGATGTCCAGCTGTAGTCTGTCTCCAAATCCCACATCATCAAACAGAGCATTGTTCCTAATCACTCTAGCTATGCGAGTGCCGTTAAAACTCCACTCAATCTCTTCATATGCCTGTAGATTTGCATCAGTGTGTAAAGTGACAGAATCGCCCTCTGTCACTGACACTGAGTCATCAAACACAACTGATGAACAAACAAAAACAGTCAGTCAGTCAGAGATGAAACTTATAAAACATGAATATTATTTATCTTTGTGTTTGGTTTCAAACAACAAGCAAAAAAAAAACAAAAAACAATAAAACAATTTAATAACCTCAAAAAAACCAAGTTGCAAACTATGCATCAGTGTGTTAAAAACACCAAGATCTGTACTGACATACAACCTCAATTCCCGAAGTTGGGACGTTTTCTAAAATGCAATAAAATCAAGAATCTGCAATTTGTTAATTCTCTTAAACCTTTATTTAATTGACAAAAGTACCAAGAAAAGATTTCCGATGTATTACTGGCCAACTTGAATGTATTTTGTAAATATTATATAAATACATAAATACATTTATTTTGTGTGTGTGTAGTGTTGTGTTTTGTATACACTCATTGCAGCTTTATATATAACTCACTTCTGGAAATGTGCTGATTAATATATAATGTCTGTTCTCATTTCTTGGAGTCATGATAAAAGATGTTGCAATACATTGGTTTACAAACTGCAGTGCTTTATCAGTAATCTATGTATCTGATCACAGCAGAGTAGCCTCATGCAAAGAAGCGGTTTGGAAAGATGATTCTTTTAAATAATTGTTTGAGAACTAAGGTAAAATTAAATGCATATTGTAAGAAAATTATTATTATTTTTTTTTAGCTTTCATGGATGTAAATCTGTTGGTGGGGTCTGCCAAAACCAAATTATAAACCTTTCAAATAGCATAATAGAGACTCTTCAGTATAGTCTGCCGCTGCATTGAGAAATGCAACTTGAAGCTCTATTTACACAAGGAGAAATCTATGCATCAATATCAGATGGTCCAAAAGACAGTGGAAATGTGTGCTGTACTCAGATGAGTCCATATTTTAGCTTGTTTTGGGAAAAACAAACATTAAATGTTTTGGCACATGGGTGACTGGCACGTGTGAAGGTATATACAGTACCAGAGGTGGTGAAGCCCTGCAGAGCTCAGCTCCAACCCTAATTAAAACTCACCTGGCTGTAGCTTTCTAGTAACCCTTCAGACTTTGATTAGCTTGTTCAGGTGCGTTTGATTAGGGTTTAAGCAAAACTCTGCAGGGCTGCGGCTCTCCAGGACTGACGTTCGCCACCCCTGGTATACACGTATATTGGAACTGGACAGAGACATATACTGCCATCAAGACGGCATCTTTCATGGGAATTCCATGGTTGTTGGATCAAGACAGTGCCAGGTCTCATTCTGCATGTGTTACAACAGCATGGTTTTGTAGACGTATGGATGTAACTCACTGGCCAGCAGATCAGTCTTCTATTAAAAATGTATGACCTGTCAATTTTTGCCATCCATTCTTCCTAACACTACAGGAAACCATTTCCTAAATACTGAATACTGTCAATTAAGTTTTGTTGCTATTTGGACTACCTTTAGGGTTCAGAACCCTATGCATGCCCTGTGACCACGCTTCTCATCTTGAACTCTTCCTTGTTTATGCTATTGTGCTAATAAACATTGCGAATGGATTCTCTTTCAACTTCTCTACCATGTCAGTCATTGTTACAATAGTTTTAATGAGCCTGAGTTTGATAAATAAGTCAAAATCTAAATCTGTCTGATTTATGCACAAAATGAGCTAAAAAAGTAGTATATATTTTTTTACAGAGCTAAGCACTCAAATCAGAGCATCAGTTCAGCATAATGCTCTAGAGTTTGAGGAAAACAGTTACTAAACTAACAGCACCACAAATGTATTGTATCTTTGCTTTAAACTTTTAATTCAGTGCAAACATGTATATTTTCATCTAAACTACTCACACAGTGCTGCTGATAGAAATAAATGTATTATTTCATTGAGTTACTCACGGACAGTCACACTGAATGTCTTGTGTATGGTGTGTTTGCCGCTGCTGCTGATCTCAACCTCATAAATTCCAGAGTGATTAGTTTCAATGTCCCAGATGGTCAGAGATCCAGTCCATTGGTCCAGCCATAATCTGTCTCTGATCGTATCATCACCACCGTTATGTAGAAGATTGTATATTTTGAAGATTCCAGCCGTTCTATTGATTTCAGCTATAGGAGATTTCTTATGTTCAAACCTCCACCGTATCACATCATATTTCTGTATCTCAGGAACATCAGTGTCTAGAGTGACTAATTCTCCCACCCTCACTGACAATGACTTCACTTCAGTATCTCTCACACCTGAAGAACAAACACAAACAATATCTCTGCCAGTCATCACTTTTAAAACACTGTCATTAAACAGATTTAAGTCTTAGTAAAGATAATGATAAATTCTGCAGTATGATTTTAAATTATTCAGTGTTTTTTTTTCTAGTCCAAAACAAATGGAGTGAATTTCACACATAATTTCACAAACACACACACATACTACCATTTAGAATTTTAGAGTAATTGATGCTTATGCTTATAAAGGCAGAATTAAAAACTTGAATTAAGCTACTGAAAAAAGTTTTTTTTTTTTTTTTTTTTTTTTTTTCATTTAACAAAGCCTTAAAACAAAGCCTTTTTCCCTATCTAGATTATTTTTATNTTTTTTTTTTTTTTTTTTTTTTTTTTTTCATTTAACAAAGCCTTAAAACAAAGCCTTTTTCCCTATCTAGATTATTTTTATATTAGATTATTTAGATTTTATCGTAATTCTGCAGAGCTAATTTACCAATTTGTACATTTTCTGGTCAGATATAGGTTGACATAAATATATTATTTACAAATTTCTCATTTTAAATGGCAATTCTTGGTAAATGTTTGATAATAAATTATGAACAACAGTCTGACAGAAACATTTTCCAAAGAATTTATATAGTTTATATAGTTACATTAAAAAAGTAAATAACAATTATTATATTAAAAACTAAGACACTCACATGTGACACTGAATGTCTTTACACTCCCATCGCTGCTGTTCTTATATCCAAAACTATAAAGTCCAGAGTCTGTGGTCCTGATGTTTGTTATAGTGAGATCTCCAGTCTGAATGTCCAGCTGCAGTCTGTCCTTGATTTGCAAATCATCATACACAGCATTGTTCTGAATCACTCTAGCTATGAGGATGTTGTTAAAGCTCAATCTCTTCATCGTTCAGTATTTCAGTAACATCAGTGTGTAGAGTGACAGAATCTCCCTCCATCACTATCACTGACTCACCAAACACACCTGATGAACAAACAGAAACAGTCAGTCAGTCAGAGATAAAACTTATAAATCACTCAGAAATCTCTTGCCTAGTTAGCGCCAATAGCCTTGTGGTTAGTGCATTGACATATAGTGCCATTGTGCTTTGAGCGATTCAAGTTTGAATCCCGGCTTGTGGACCTTTCCTGATCCCACCCCCTTCTCTCTATGCCACTTTGCTTCTTGTCCAACTACACTGTCCTATTCAAATAAAGGCATAAAATGGCAAAAATAAATCTTTAAAAAAAAAAAAAAAAAAACTCTTTCCTTCTGATCAGGGGCACTTAAAAACCTCTTGTGGCTTGCTGCAGTCCTTAAACCTGAGTCTACATTAATGAAGGGATGAATTAATAGTCATGTAATATAAATTATATATAAATATTTAAGGACCTGAATCATAAAATGTATTGATCCAAATTCATAAACATTCTATTTACCTTAAAAGTACAAAGAAAATATTTCTAAAGTTTTCACAGACCAACTTAAATATATTTTGTAAATATGAACAAATTTTGATGGCTACTAATACTAGTGCCCTACTTGCAGAACTTGATTTTACCAAGTACGACATGTTCCTGGATCAACATCTTTGTTGACCCTGGAACAACATTGTGATAACCAAAAAACAGTTTATAGTTTTGTGAAGTTTAGGCTTACAATCAGTGTTTGGTGCTTGCACATCAGTGTTATTCATCTATCATTTCCTCTCATTTTAGAGATTACTCATGGGTAAGGTTAGGTTTAGGTGTAGGGATGTGGTCAAGATTACATTTTTGGATTACAATGTTGTTCCAGGCTCAACAAAATATGTTGACCAAGGAACACATCTAACTCAGCAAAATCAGGACGTGCACTACTACTTACACTACTACTACTACTATATACTACTACTACTACTTTTGTTAATTAAATAAAACTTAAAGAGAATTAACAAATCACAGATTCTATTGCATTTTACATAATGTCCCAAGTTCTCTGGAACTGGGGTTGTATTACTGTGACTAAATTGTTTTGTAATCATTGCTATTGTATAATATACAGGGGCCAGTCCAAACTTAAGTGGTCCGACAGAGGTTACTTGCCCATTGTTAATAAGGATAACCTTTATGTACTAATACTGTAAACATTACAGCATAGTTTAAAAAAAAAAAAAAAATAAATAAATAAAAAAAAACTTCCTGGATTGACATGAAGACACAGACCAAACTGAAATAGAGTAAATCCAGAAGAACTGTGGCAACGTCTCCAAGATGCTTCAAGAGACCTACCTGCCAAGCTACCTGAAAAATTTTGCACAAGTGTACCTAGGGCAAAAGCTACTGTAAATGCAAAGAATGAAAAAACAAACAAACAAACAAACAAAAAAACAAAAACAAACAAACAAAAAAACTTGGTTTAACGACTGTAGGCATTTTTGTGCCTCATCACATTATTGTTGTGGTAAAGAAATTTCTTTTGATTCAGAGTGGCTCAGTATCGCAATAATAAATATTATTGTCTTAATTTATTTGTTTGTTTATTATTCAAATAGGTTTCCTGGGCTATTATTATTTTATTAACAGTTACTTCCAATTATTGAATCTGACTAGACAAGAGGCTTTCCAAAATTGCTGATATGTCACCTAGAGGTGATTCCTCCAAGGAAGCAAAGGAGGCAGTGTCTCCTCAAAACACTGGATGAGAAAATAATCAATATTACAAAAATGAAACAACGTAAATATGATTAAATATGAGATTAAAATGATAAAAGTCACTTGTTTTTTTTTAAAGTAACGCTGTCCAACAGCGACTACTACAGGTAAAATTACAGCGGAGGCTCCAACAGAGACACCATAGTGATTATTGATAATTATTGAGATAATTGAGAATGAATGGGGGAAAGTCACATGAGAGGAGGCAATGCCTCCATCGCGTTATGACTGGATGTGATTGATTCGTGCAATAAATCTTTTGTTTTCCTGTGCACTCTCAGCCTGAATGCAGAAAATGATGGCATTATTGACTAGCCTAATTATAAAGTAAATGAACTCACCCGCTTAGATATCACTGCTTTGTGTCATGTGAAAATAAAACTTGAAATGACCTGAAAACGTCATGACTGTGTCAGGTTTTTAGTGAGCATTCAGCATGATGAAATTAAAGTTATATCTTCGTGTCTGTGACAATGTTTATAGACCTTTTATGATGATGACTCAAAAATAAGCTGACTATTAAAAAGAATAGATGAGTATCAGTGCTCACACGAGAAAAAAGGTAACACTTTATAATAAGGTGTTATTTGTTAACATTAATTAATTTGTTAACTAACATTAAAAACAAAATGAAAAAATAAAAAAATAAAACATGAAAAAAACATGTATTATAGTATTTATTAACCTTTGTTAATGTCAGTTAATAAAAATACAGTCTGTAATTGTTTGTGTTACGGATCTGGTCGGTGAGCGGGCCACAGCTCACCACCAGATGTCGCTCTCACCTTGTTTACAAAAACAGACTGTTATACCACACCCCGGACTACATTCCCCATCAGCCACTGCTCCTATCACCGGCGCCCAATCAGAGACAGTATTTAAACCCCGTCGTTTGCTTTATCACTGTATTGTGTTAGCAACTGTACGGAGCCCTAGTCAGCCGTGTTTCTTTGTCTAGTCAAATGTTGATTTAATTTAGTTAATAGAAGATAATTGATAAAGAAAATCTATTTATGACAGCATCCTCATTTTACAGCATTTTTACACAAGTGCCTAAAACGTTTAACAGTGCTGCAGCTTTGCAGGTAGGTTTCTTGAAGCATCCCGGAGACTTTGTCAAAAGGTTAAAATAACTATTACAAAAGGTAAAACATTTTACTGATGAAGGCAACACAAATGCATTTTTTCTTATTTTGTTTACAGATTTTTTTCCCATTTAGTATTGTACTTCAGAAGCTACATAAATATTTACATGTCTCAAAAAAGACAAAGAAAGTACAATGTACCCCAATAATCCAATTCAAAACGTTTACACTCCCTGGCTCTTAATGCATTGTGCTGCTTTTGTGAACATCAGTAAATGTTTTCATCTTTTGTAATAGCTATGAATGAGTCCCTCAGTTGTCCTCAATGTGAAAAGACGGATCTCAAAATACATTCACTTTTGGAAAGGGGTCAAATATGCAGATGCTGCTGGAAAACCATAGAATGTGCAGGAACTGAAGGATTTTCTGAAGAACAGCAAGCAAAATAAATTCAGTCATTATTATTATTCAATTATGATTCAGCTATATATATCTAAATATATATCTGTTATGTGAAATAGCTTATTCAAGACAGTACAAAAAATAGGACAGTAAAAATAACATGCAATTTTCATGATGTTATAATTATTAAAACTTCGCATATTCTGCAAGGGGTATGTAAACTTATGAGCACTGCGTAAGTTATGTAATGTTAATCCGACAGATCCACATAATAAAACAAATATAAATCAATCAATCAATCAATAACAATTTCATTTCATGTACTCCTGTAAGCCCCCTGTAAGCAGCCGTTTAGTTTGTTTATGCCTTGGAACGGCTCTGTAACAGATGGAATTTTGTGGTCTCTGTAAATGTCAATATAACCCAAAATGTGTCATGTGCTATTACACAAAGACAGTTTCTGTGATTAAACCAAGTAAAATAAAAGGAAAAATAAACCTGGATGGTTTTGCAACGCCATTCCCACTGAGCAAACGACGTCCAAACGACGTCAACGTCTTTGTCGGAATATAGACATGATCTGCACGTCGGGTGGACGTCTCATGTTTGTTGGGTTGCATAGAGGAGGTAATCGCTCACAAAGTTAGAGAATTAAAATCATCACAATTTTTGGATCATTCGAGATCCAATAAGCCAAAAAAAAAAAAAAAAATTATTACAGTTATTTTCTTTAGAAATTTAGTTGTAAGGCAATAGTGAAAATCAATGCATCTTTCCGGTTTGTAGCAAAGTGAAACCAAAAGTGGTGCAGTCATGCAGCACAAATAAAATAAAATAAAATAAATAAATAAAAAAATAACTTACCGAGCGCGAACAAGGGGAACATAAAGAGTACAGGTGCTCTCTTCATACTGATGTAGAGTGAATATACAGTAGATAATTCGTAGTGAAGTCCTCCTTTCTCTGAGGGTTCTTTAGCGATAAGATATATGCCACGAGTCCTGTCATAATATAGGATTTCTGGTTCAGGGTGCGGCTCAGAAAAACGGATCACTGGCGAACACCAAGTAGTCATTATTCTTCTTCTTGTTATTATATATATATATTAACCTATTAAAGTTCTGCGTTCTCTGAGTGTTCGCCAGCAATTCGTTATGAGCTGCACCCTCAACGATAAATCTTATATTATGTCACAAGTCATAACTTTTCTGGGTCATTAGATCAGTCGCACCCAGAACCATATATATGACCCGACTCTCATGTCTTTCAAAATTTCTGGTTCAGGGTGCGACTGACCTAATGAATCAGAAACGTTATTATGTCACAGTTATTACTGTAATTACTATTAACTAGAAATCGTATACTATGAAACAAGTCATTTAATGTGACGTTGTCACAAGAATATCTAAGAGATCTTAATAAAAAAAGTTAGCTATCGAATAAGCATGTGCCCTATTCTGTGTCCTAAACTGTTGGTGTCTGTTTGAAACACTGGTGGCTGTTTGTATATGACATGACATTAGTTTTTCTTAAGTGAAGGCAGAGGCTAAAAACACTGGGAGTGTCCTGTATTTTAGTGTAGTGAACGAAACCGCCCTTCTGCGCCATTCATTCACACAGAGACAGGATATGCAAGATTCATATATATGTTTGAAAGTTGTCTGCCATAGCATTCCATAATGACGTGTTCTAGCGCCCAATATTTAAACTTTAAAATACATTTGCTGAACATTAAATTACATCATATTCCAATTTTAATTTTTAATAACACATGCTTATTGCAACTTTGTCCCACTATCACACAGCAGTTGCACCTACGGGCACAGAACTGCAAAATGAGTCAAATTCACGATTAAATAATAATTTAATTATATATTAAATTGTTTATGTAGTTTTGTAATTCTATAGGTTTATTTGTAGTTAGTGTGGATTTACTACAGCATCATAGTTAAACCATAGTTATTGTAGTAAAACCGTGGTTGATTTTGTAGTTAACTTTTGTACGGATACAAATAAAAGTGAACTGAATTATCATGATTGAAAGACACATAGGGTAAAACCATCTAAAATATACTGTAAATGCAAAATGTTTTGAGAATTGAGACAAATAATTAAAACACTGTCAAAAAAGACATCATTGTGAGAAAAAAAGAAACCGTAAGAATTTTTTTTTTTTTTTTTTTTGTCTACTGCGGGGGTGAGGAACCTTGATCGTGGAGGGCCGTGTCCCTGCAGAGTTTAGCTTCAACCCTAAAAAAAAAATAATAATAAAAAAAAATACCAACTCGTATCCTAAAGACCTTGATTAGCTTGTTCAGGTGTGTTTGATTAAGGTTGGAGCTAAACTCTGCAGGGACACTGGCCCTCGAAGATCAGTGTTCCCCAACCCTGGTCTACTGCTTTCCATGAGTAAAAACAATAAACATGTAAATAATAATGAATACATAACCTGAATTATATAAAATCAATCATATTTATTTGTATAGCACTTTTCACAGTATGTATCAATTAGTTTTTAGTGTTTTGATGTATTTGATGTCTTTAATGATGTGTTGTACAGCAGATCACACACAACAGCAGTTATTGCTTAAATGTAGAAGCACATTAGTATTGTTCTGCGAACTTGTTAAACAGGAAGTCTAGAAAGTTTCTGTTGTTTCTGTTTGAAGGAACTCCACCCCATAATTATCCTGAACATAGAGAACATAATTATCCTATACAGAGAATAATTGTCCTATAATTATCCTATACAAATAAAAACTACAATATTTATCCTATCCACCTTATTTTTTCCAGTAAGATCCTGCGCGGCCATATGCACATTTTATGGGTCTTGTTGCCGGTCTCATCCGCGTGCAACAGCTCGTTTTGCTGCTTGATATTGCAAATTGGTGTGTCTTGCCATGTTATTTTAAAGTATTGTCTTAATTATGAACACATGTAGTGCCATTTATCGCATGTTGTAATTCTTCTAGTTATTTTCCTATAGCGGCTAACACGGTCTTTATTAACTGAAAGCTTCCGCCCATAAACGTTACAGAATAAGGTGGATACAAATAGTAATTATCCTAGTATTATCCTTTACAAATAAAAACACAAACCCATACACACCCCTGGGGTCGTTTCAGAAAGGAGAATAAGTGAAAACTCTAAGTATGTCAGCCCTAAAATGAGATTATTTTTCTTAACCTATTGGCAGATATTCGCAAAAGTAAGAAAAATCGCCTATAGTTAAAAAGACTAAACACCTTATTTTTTAAACACATTGTACGCTTATTTTTCTTATGTAGAAAATGCATCTTGATTTAAGAATCTTTAGATATTTTGTTTGCCAACAAGACAAAAATACTAAGAAAAGCATTTTTTTCTCAGTGCAGGTGCATTCTTTTATTGCACATATTTTCATCATACAGACACTGTCAAAGTGATAAAAACGGCATGTCCCTTTAAACATAGGATTATTTTATGTTTTTATTGTTTTTGCCATATCCACATACACATTTATTTGAGCGGTACCATTTTTAAATGGTAGTTTGCTATATCAGAGCACGTACTGCCGCTGTATGGAGAGCGGTAAAGAAAGTGTGCCTCGCTCTCATGCTCTTTTTGAGAATTCCCGAGCACAAACCAATTGAAAAAGACGCTGATTACTGTATGAAATGGAAGGATGCCAGATGGAATGTTAGTTCGAGATATATGCCGTAACCACCACCACAGCTGTTAAATTTATTTGGTCATCTTTATTTCCTACAAATACAAAAGCAATATTTTTTATTTTTCATGTTGGATTTTAATATTCTTCCATTACCTGGTATCGTGTCCATGTCCTCGTCATCTGTTCTTCATTTTGCGAGCCTTCTTGTTAATTGAATTAAACTTAGATGTTAATTCTATTACTCTAATTAAGAAATGCAACAGATTATATTAGAGCACATTTATGTAAAAAGTACATTAGGTTCCCCTTCAGTCATTTCACTACGACGTTACATATGGCAGGGGATGTAACCAGGGGCGTCGCTAGGGCTAATCATTCGGGGCTCGAGCCCCGAAAGTTTTTACTCCAGCCCCGAATGTTTTTTGTATGGCCCTATATTTCCACGGAATTTGTCAAAGTTTGAATTAATGAATCAAAAGTTGGTCATTAAACTTAAATCAAGTCGCGATAGGGACTAGTATCTGTAAATATTATGCCGCAAAAGACTGTTTAAATATGAATCCTGCATGTTCTGCGTGTCTTTTTATGAATGAACGGCGCGGATGCGCGGTTTCGTTTTCTGTACATGTAATACTGACAAGCGCGGTGATTTCAGTGTCTGCCGTTTCACTAAATGAAGGCATAAATACATTAGTCACTTCATGGGCATTTCACTGTTTCATTTGAGTAAAACAAGCGTCACATATATACACAGAAATGTAAAGGTATTCACGGCAAGTTGGCAACCCGTCAAAATAAAAGTTCGGTTAAACTTTATCCATCATTCAGTATAATGTACGTGCCTACTACTACTACTACTATTAATTAATAAAAATGAATACATTTTTTTCCACACAATATTTCTTTCATGTTTTACATTTTAATAGTAAATCCCCTTTATCTGCCAAAAATAAAATATAATTTTCATTAAAAGATCAATTAAATCTATATTGTATACCTTCATCTGATAACCAGAAAAATACACAATACAGAATTCCATAAGGCTATTGTAAAAATAAATAAAAGCTGTTTTTATGCATTCAATTAAACAACTTCCCACTTCCTTGCTAAAACATATTTGGTAACAATAAAACGTAAAGTCAGAAAAAATTTCATAGGGTCCCAAACATGTACATTTTCTTAACTTTTGATAAATTGATGGTAAATTGTATAAGATTCCTGGTTTTAATTAATTACACATGATTAATTACATTTTGATTGATAAAATTAAATTTAACCATTAAAAAGAAGACCATAAAAATGAAAACAGAATTTGAAAAGAATTAAATAAAATGGAATTTGGGGAAAAAAATAGGGCCCTATTTTTGCATGCAACTATGTATTTGTTACAGTTATAATACATTTTCAAATGTATTATTTTATTTGTCTAACATATTTTTGTAATGTTATAATTTTGTTATAATACTTTGATATTTTTGCTATTTGCAGTGATTACTATTTACTATTGTTAATAGTGTGACAAGATTAATGCCCCCGGACCCACCTAGAAGGATCCAGGTTCAACTACTTGTGTCTAACAAAATCTTACCACTACCACTAGCCCCTGATGTTTTGGCAATAGCCCCGGATATTTTAAAATCCTAGAAACGCCCCTGGATGTAACGTCTCCGTTCCCTCCTTCAGGGAACCAGGGTTACGTACGTAACCTAGACGTTCCCCTTCAGTCGTTTCACTATGACGTTATACATATGGGAACTCGCCTGAGAGACCAATCATCTCTGAGCCTTATTGAAAAGGCCAATGAACATTGGCGAGTGGTATTTGCATGCAGAGCCACTCCCCCGTACATACGGTATATAAGATGGTGGCATGCAACCACTCATTCAGATTTTCGCTTCGGAGCCTCATCTACGAGTCTGGAAGGAAAGAAAAAAACTATTCAAAAAGAGTTCCTGTGACTTCTGCTCTCTCCCCGCTGGCGTATTGCCAAAACTGCTAGAAGAGTGTTCTAAAAGAGCGTTTGGCAGCCACCAGCGTGATCCTGTGGGCTGCCGTTCTCACGGCAGAGAGCCTCTTGCATTCCAGCGAGCAGCCCCCGTCTGAGTGCACAGTTGTGCCACGGTTTCTCCCTGGGCAAACCGGGATTAAAAGAGCAAATTTCTCACGGCTGTGGAAGACATTCTCCCGGTATGTCTTTCCGGCCGTGCGCTTCTGCATGTGGCAGTTTCCTTGCTAACATGCATTCATCGCCAGGATTGGTTTGCAGCCATCGACCTGAAGGATGCGTACTTTCACGTCTCGATTCTACCTTGACACAGACCCTTCCTGCGGTTTGCTTTCGAGGGTTGAGCGTATCAGTACAAAGTTCTTCCATTTGGCCTGTCTCTCTCTCCCCGTGTCTTCACCCTTTGGTGGATGGGCATTCGCATTCTCAACTCGACGACTGGCTTCTCATAGCTCACTCACGAGATCTGTTGTGCGAACACAGGGACCTGGTGCTTCGGCACCTCAGCCATCTGGGCCTTCAGGTCAACCCGGGAGAAGAGCAAACTCTCCCCAGTGCAGAGGATCCCTTTTCTTGGTGTGGAGCTGGACTCGGTTGGTATGACAGACCGCCTCACCAACGAGCATGCGCAGTCAGTGCTGAATTGTCTGAACTCATTCAGACACAAGACAGCGGTCCCTCTCAAAACATTTCAGAGGCTCCTGGGGCATATGGCAGCTGCAG